>JAJJMC010005141.1:5046328-5065328 GCA_023531435.1 Papaver californicum
AAGTGATAAAATCTTACAATTCATGTATTCAAGTTATTCTAAGTATTGCCAAAATTATATTTTTAGAAGAATAATTGTAAATCGAAAGCATGAGACATCAAAAGCACTAAACCCAGCATGACTCATCAAAAGAAAACACAATTATTTAAGAAAAACCATTTTTTTTAATTTAATTCAAAGCAATTAATGATAAACAAATTGTAAAACATAGATAAAATAGAAGTTCCCACTTAATCATTGGAGACATAGCTTCCTCTGTCGCCCCAGTGATGATGATTATCTCATTATTGTATTGGAAAAACCCTCAAAAATGTATTTCATAGCTCAAATGATGCTTACAATGGTAAAAAAACAGTAACACAGGGTATTTGATACGCTTATAAGCGTTACAGAGAAGTGTTCCCTGCGTTACAGAAGAAAGAAATGAACACAAAAGAAAAGTACGGACTTCTGGTGTTGTTGAAGTACAACTTCTTCAACAACACTATCAGCGACGCTTCTCACCAGCCTTATGTTCTTCCTCTTCTCTCTCACAGCAGCAGCATCAGAATATCTCTGTTTTGATTTTTATGGCTTCTCTGCATATTCTAAGCTCTTCCCAATCCTCTCTGAACCCCGTGTGACTTCCCATCACCTCTATTTATACATTACAACTCATTAACTCTCCAAAAATCTTCATTCACGGAGAACGATACGCGGGGATATTTTCTCATAAGTTGCGTGATTTGATTTTAGCTTCTGTCTTGATTTCGTGATCTCCCAATCGTATAATATCCCCCATGGTAATGGCTAGATAGTATCTTGCTTTATCTCCTCAAAACAACCCGTTAAAAATACGATGAAATCTTCACAGTTACATGAAGTGATTCTCCTGCCAAAATCTTTTGAATTTGAAAAAGAATGAGTGCCCATAATCCACGGTATGGGTGCCTTTATAAATTCTGTGTGGGTGCCTTAATAAATTCTGGGTTCCTTTAGTAGTTTTTCGAGCTAATTTTTCCAACAATGTTTATTTTCCATAAATACCTATAAATACATAAAAACACAATATTAGTATAAAATGAGTTCCAACACTATAAAAGTTGAGAGCGAATTAGACACAAAAATGTGTTTATCATCTATATATTTTCATGGGCTGGATTTCCTCATAAACAGGATCAACAAGATCAGGTTGTAGAGTCTGGAGTAACTCAACTAAGAACTTAGAAGCACATAATAATAAACTGGTGGATCCTCAAAGTCAATCAGATTTGACTCACACAGTTGACTACTATGAAAGTGGTCATTCTTAAGCAAATGTGTCGATTTAATTCCCTAAAGTAATTACACTTAGTCTCAAAACTCAATAACTGACATATTTGAAATTCTAACGTTCCCACATATGAAAGAAAATATTTTGGTGGGAAAACAAAGTTAATCTTGGTATTATCGCCTAGGTAAACCACATCGACCAGAGGATGGTTTTCTAACAACTGAACTTCTTTCTGGACATGATTAAGCTCGGGAAACAATTCTTAAAGATAGTCTCTTAATATGGTAGAGGAACAAACATCAAGTCCCAAGTGAGGGACTTTTAAAAGAGTCAAAGGTAAAGCGTAGGGGGAATGATAATCACCCCCAAACTTAGAATTTTGGGTGTATCTAGATAGACTAGTCATAATTTCCCTAATTTCTAGATCATTTGATTCCTGGAAATGGTCAATTGCTTCTTCTGAGTTATAATCAAGTGGTGCATCTTCACTCATATTTAAAATCTCTACAGGTCTATCTTTGTTATCTAAGACTATTGTTTCTAAATCGTTGGACTCTAAAACAGTATTCTCAGGATAAACCCGTCCCTCTAAACCACTATCCGCTTCTAAACAAGAAAGTTCTACATCGTCTAAAACAGTGGTATCTCTAGTCAAATCTTCTTCCTTTTGAATAGGTGAATAATCATTAAAATTATTTGGATCTGAACCAGAAATAACACTATCATCCTGAAGCATAATTGGAGTGACAATTTCTTGATCGCTCTGCCAGTGTATTTCAAGTTCTTCATCAACACTATCCTCATCATAATAATATGAAGATGTTTGAACCTCGTCTAAATAAGTAGTGTTATCAATCATATCCTCGTCCTCTTGACTAGGTGAATAATTATCAAGGTAGCACTATGTTGGAAATTAAGATCATTTTGAGCAATATTATTCTTTGCATAAATTTCATTCACACTTAATACGAACCTATTTCTATCCTCAGTCATCTCCTTTACGATTCTTCTTGTATCCTCAGTGCACTTCTTAGTGGAATTTTCTAGAGAAAAAACTAGGTCATAAGGAGTACTAGATCGCAACTGCTCGTGTGATTCTTCTAGAGGCATAATAATTTCATTATCAGGACTACTGGGTTGCATCTGCTTTAGGGCATCCCTCCAAGACAAAGAACTTGAATCATCATAAGAAGTACTAGATTGCATCTGCTTTAGGGTATCCCTCCAAGACAAAGAACTAGAATTTTGCTTACTTTCATGTTCATAAGACGAGTGTATGTACGAATATTAATTGGGATCACCCTGGTATGAGTAATAACCTCCAAAAGGTTGGTGGTGATCCCGACTATTATCCACACAATGTTGATAGTATGGATAATGTTTATTTTGAAATTCAGTCGGATATTCATTGTATGGGTCCTCATAATACCAGTTCGACATTTTCTAAAAACTTCCTAAAAAAATCTAAGAAAATAAATCCTAACATGAAGGGGTTCTATACATACACAAACAAGGCCGACTCAACCAAATCAAACCTATTAAATATAGCAAACAAAAAGCATGATGGATCCATTTAGATTGTTTCTAGACCAGCTTCTATTGTTTCGAAAGGAAACTAGTTACAATTGTAGCAAACCTCTTAGAACGATCCGAATTAGATTAAGTCTAAGAGAAACAGGATAAGCTCTAAGGAGCTTTTATAACCCTGTCTCTTTGGCACTTTTCCCTGGGTTACAATGCGGCTCTAATCAACTAAAAATAATCTTCCTGAACTTCGATTTAGGCTAACAAAGTAACCAATACAGTCCTTTCGAACGAGTTTCCTATAAGCTCGTTACCCTATCAGTCTCTTTCTAGTCACAATTTTAAGGTTTAGGTTCGCGTTTGGTAACGGGTTCCTAAAACGGGCAAGAAGGAAACGATGATGAAATCCTAGTCCTTATCTTGTATGGCCAGTTCTTGCCCTTTACTAGAAAAATAAGTCCATATTCGATTCCTCAACATATATGCGTATGAAGGAATACAATAAACCCACTTGCAGGGGATTCGTGGGTTGAGATTCGTGGGATTCGTGGTAACGGGAGATGAATCGGTTGTAGTCGACTTGGGCCACCGACTCATGTGTCAATGTGCGAACCCGAGGGGCCGAGACAATATCGTAATTGTCGTCTTTCCCTGTTGCAGTTTATATTTAAATTACCCTTCCGTAGGGTTTAAAAATAATAAAAATGGCCACAGTCCAAAAAATAAAGTCCAAAAAGTTTCCAAAAATAAAAGAAAAATTACAGAAAAAAAAAGTTTCCTAATACAATTTTCTAAAAAGAGAAACAAATAAAACCTAAAATAAAAATAAAAATGAAATCTAATTAAAAATAAAGTTTTTAGTCTTCTTTAACGTTCTTTAAGCTTTAACTTTAACTCCAAGTCTTTTAATCACCAAAGTCTTTGGCTCTATTTCCTTTCAATCCAAGATCCAAACCTGTAGCAAAAAGATAACTAACAAAGAAACGTAAAATAGAACAAAGTAAAAATAATACTAAAAATAAAAACATAAAAATAAATCTAAAACTCTAAACCAAAAAATAAGCCCGCGTCGGCGACGCCAAAAATTGATGTGATTTTAATATATTGATAAAAAGGATTTGATTCTCGGACTTGTGAAAATTCGATTTCTAAACCTAATTTTAATGACTAAAAATAAAGAAGATTAAAGCAAACTTGATTTTAAATTGATGGGAAGAACTAGGGTTAGGGATTCCACTATTAACCAATATTTCAAGTGATAAATTCTTACAATTCTTGTATTCAACTTATTCTAAATATTGCCAAAGTTAGATTTTTAAAATAATAATTGTAAATCGAAAGTATGAGACATCAAAAGTTTAAAACTAAGCATGACCCATCAAAAGAGAACACAATTATTTGAGAAAAACCATTTTTTTCAGTTTAATTCAAAGCAATTAATAATAAAAGAATTGTAAAAAAAAAATAGATAAAATAGAAGTTACCACTTAATTATTGGAGAAATAGCTTCCTCCATCGCCCCAGTGATGATGATTAGCTCATTGTATTGGAAACACCCTCAAAAATATATTGCATATCTCAAAAAGTCTTACAATGGTGAAATAATAGTAACACAGGAGATTTGATACGCTTATAAGCGTTATAGAGAAGTGTCTCTGCTTTACAGAAGAAAGAAAAGAAAACAGGATAAAAGAACGGACTTCAGTTGTTGTTGAAGTAAGCCTGCTTCAGTGCCTGCGTCAGCGACATCATCAGCGACACTTCTCTGACGTCTTATATTCTTCCTCTTCTCTTTCACCATCAGAAAACTATTTTTCCTGGAATTTTTTTCGGTGCTCTGGCTACCTCCCGATGGCTTTCTCATTGATTCTATTTGGTATAGTAAACCCTAGAGAACTTTATTAACCGATAAGGACACAAAGAACAAGTCCAAATCACTCTCAAATCTCGTGATATCCTAAACAGAGAAAAACTTTATTTTTCCGTCTAGATTCATTCTTGTTGCCAATTTTTCCGGCTGAAACACGTCTTGTGACGTGTATTAATATTATTCTGGTTGTTTTACTTCACTTGGGTGAATTAGAATTACCCCAAATCAATAAAAATACGAACAAACCAACTCACATGAGTTTTCTCACGTAACAATACTTCTTCCTGCCATTTTCGATTTCAAATTCAAAAGGGAGGTGCCCCCATCCAATTTGTGTGTGCCTTTATCAACTTAGATGGGTGTCTTTAGTAACTTTACGGGTGCCTTTATCACTTTTCGAGCTGATTTTCCCAAATTATTTATTTCTCAGTAATACCTACAAAGACATAAAAAACCATAATAAGTACAAAATCGAACACTATCAAAATAGATAATCGAGCGCAATTTAGACACAAAAATGTGTCTATCACTAGGGAAGTTCATCTTCTTCGTCATCTATGCCACCGTTTGACTTGGAGGTGCCGAGTATTAATCTAGAAGGGGAACATATCACTGGTCCAATTACTCTCAAGCTATAGAACGAACATATCCGTACGTATTGGGGGGTAGAATCTACACAGAAGGAGTTTCGGGCAAGGTTGAACGATTATTATTTGTGAACACAGCAAATGCAGGATTATTATGCGGGGCAACTGACCAAATGACGAAAACTGAGTTTTGATCTTACAAATGAATCTAGTCAACATAAATGTCAGCTAAGTCGTAGAAGCAGTCAAAGAAGTGAAACACCAGAGAATGTGGTAAGTGGTGCTGGAGACGTTGATTAGGATCTGGAAACTCCCGGTGGTGGTCTAATTTTTAGGAGTCCTTACACCCTGATTCCAAGAGGAGCCTTTAACGTCTATCGGCCCGTTGGTCCCATCCTCAGGTTTCTTTTGCAGGTTTGGTGATGAAATTCAACCTCCTGAGCCTACTCAAGCTTCTGTCGCAACCCTGCTAAATACAGTTGATTATGATCCTAACTTGGCCTTTCCTCGTGATCAAGGAAATCAGTGAGCATAATAAATGTAATTTTAATTCAATATAATGAAGATTATTGATCTAATTTGACATATTTTCATGAAACATATGTATTGATTAAAAATAAATAACAAAACCCTATTAAAGTAAAGTAATTTTATAAATTTACACCACCTAATGTTGATGAATTTAAATGCGTAAATGTTAAGCTTGTACGCCAAAAATGTGTGTGGCTAAAAGAAATTACATTTGATTAAAAATATCCATTGGATTTACAATAATGAAAGTTCGTGATCAATATAAGAAGTTATATGTAATTTGATTTCGAAGGTGATAAGTAAGCTTACTTATTTGATTGAATAAACTAAATTATATTAAAATTCTAATCTCCATTATATTAATTTTCTATAATAGGCTCTTTTACAAGATATAAATTAGGGCAGTAAAAACTTAAATAAACACTTCGATAAAAATCTCAGACAATCTTTGACCTCCTGTTTATCTTCATTTGACGTAACTTTCAATCGGCGCGCTCTTAAGAAGATTATCCCTAGTTTTTGTGAGAAGTACTACGGTCAACTTTTAAACTTTCTTTGCCTTCATTTTTCTTGTCTCTTTTTTTATTTTAGATGCATATTTGACTTGGTTAATATATTAAACTTGAAAACCTCATTGCTTTTTAGAATTCTCTATTTTTTTTATAACCATCACATATCTTACTAACAACAGATTCAAGAATGACTCCAGAAAAATCAAGTTGTGTTGCCAAATCAAGTTGGGTTGCAATTTGTGCCATTTGAATTTTTATAGAAAATCAAGAGTAGAAAGTAGAAAATTTTAATGAAAAAATTTTGGTGTAAAAATTTAGTTTGAAAATGGTGATTTTATAAGCGGTAGAGAGTTAGTCGTTGGCGACATAGCCTACACCGAGCGACAAAGTCTTCCCTGCCAGCGATATAGTCTATGTCGCCAACGACAAAGTCTTCGCTGCCAACGATATAGTCTATGTCGCCAGCGACAAAGACTTTGTCGTGTGTATTCACTCTCAAACCGGAAGCCAATTCAAAATATTTCAGGAACTACACGAATTCAAAATTTAATCCCAATCATACTTCATGAATTATATTCCACCACCGACATAATGTAACTGAGAAATGCACTTATTTTGGTCTTTAACAACATAACCATGAAGGAATCCATCCTGATCTAGTTTCTCTAAAAGCCTTGTATAACTTCCCATTGGCAAGATAAACAAAAGTAACTAAAGATAATGGGTTTCCTTGACGGACCTCTGGAGTAACCAAAACAACCAAATGGAGAACCATTAATACCATTTTCTTGAAAAATAGTAATAGCCGGTAGTAAATGGAAAAAACAAAACCATTTGGTTAATGGTTTTGATGGCTTATCATATGCAATCGCGAATTTTATCCTCAAATAGCCTCAGAGCAAGCATTACATAATGTGGAGGAGGTTGAAGTTGGCAATCCCAATTAGTTTTTTTATTTTAAAGCCTGAATTTTATTAAACTAGATAACAATTACACATGGGTATGTGGTACCCATAGATTCATTTAATAAAATCTGAGTAAGAAAAATTGGGATTGCCTGGTCCCTGATCTTTGTTGATAAGTTTCTCGTCTGGATGCCATGAGCGGCATGGTTAGCGAGTCCATCAGCTGCTTGGTTTCCCTCCATATAGTTATGTCGAACAGTGCAATTAGGTATTTATTACATTCTTAGTTTATCTCTTCGATCATGCTTGAGATATACCAATGCGGTTTCGCAGGGGAGGTTATGAATCTTAGGAAGTTTTCTGAATCAATCTCAAAGATAATCTTTGGACACTGTCTTTCTATCGCAGTTATTGAAGCCGGTAACATGGCCCAAGTTTCAGATGATAAGGAAGTTGTAATTCCAAGTGGTTGCGCTAACGCCAAAACTACCCTTGTCTCTGAGTTTTTGCAAATGAATCCCACTCCTGCCATTCCCGTATGTTATCTGGCATCTCCATCAGGGTTGATCATAATCCAATCCGGTTTGGGGCTAGTCCATCCAACTGAAATGGTATTTGTTCTTCTTATTGTTCTTATTGGGTTATAACTCGGTACATTACCAGGTATTACAGGAGGAAGGGCATCTTTTTCCCAGGAAAACACTTGTTGTTGTGTGAGTTCTCTCGATACAATACCTTTCGATGTGGTTTAGTTATGACGGAATATGTTCTCATTTTTTTGCTATCCAAAGAGACCATAGGAGAAAACATTAGGAGGTTATGGTTGGGGTTAGTTCCAATTGTTGTAATAGTTTAGGGATGGTTGTACCGGGGGTTATGGAATTTGGATGGTTATTGTTGGGGTTTTTGTCGTTCAAGAGGCGAGTGAATAGGATGTTCCAGGCTAAGGTTGTTGTTGGGAAATGAATGAGCAAGTGATCTGCCGGTTCTGGTGCATTGTTGCATTCGGGGGAATAGATTAGAGTTGGTGTTTTGGATGCGATGTAGGATGGTAAAGGTCAACAGAATTCATTGATTGTTTTCCATAAGAAAAGTTTTATTTTTGGTGGATATGGAAGGGTCCACATAAATTTGGTGATTGAGAGGGGGTTCTGATTATGGTGTATAACTTCTTGGATTAGACATTTGTATCCTGAAGCAGTAGTGTACTTTCCAGTTTTTGAGTGCGACCAGATAATCCTATCTTGGGGGATGTCATGGGGAAGGTGGATATTTATGATTTTTTAAGCTGCGATAGGTGGTAGGTTGTCTAGTTTATCATGTATCCAGTTGTGAGTATCTGGATCAATGATATTTGTATAGGGTATCGCTGCATTGGACCTAGGTTAGGAATATGTGGAATTCAGTTAGCCTGAATAGGTGTTGTTAAGCCATTTCCAACATGGTGGAAATAATATCTTGTAAATTGGGTATTGAGTGATGTTAATTGTTTCCATTGCGCACTTGATGAAGAGGGGTTGGTAGTTGGGCTATGGAAATATGGTTGTTGCTTGGGGTATTTCTGCTGACACAGGCTGGCCAAGATGGAGTCAGGATGCTCATGCAGATTCCAAGCTCTTTTCATTAGCAGAGCTTTATTGTGTATGCTGCTTCTTCTTATGCAGAGTCCTCCCTAGGAGATTGGTTTGGATAATTTATCCCATCCTACAGTGAAGCTTTTTTACTGAGGAATCATGCCCCTAGAAGAAATTTCTGGTGATACGATCTATCTGGTTATGCACATGGGAACGGAGAAGCTATGTTTGCATAAAGTGGTTAGAGGTGGGAGTTAGGGAAGTTTTTATGAGGACTAACCCCTCCATCCGGTGTCAGGCATTTGTCATCCATCCTTTCTTTTTTCTCGCTAGTCTTTGGAACAGAGGTTCGAAGATGTGCCGAGATGATGTTCCTTTCTTAAATTGGACCCTTATGTAGGTAAGGGGGGTTGAAGTGGTTGGCATGCCAAAAAACTGATAAATAATGTCCACCATATGTGGATCCAGTCTTGGATGGTGTATAATTATGGATTTGGAAGTATTAATTACTTGACCAGCTGAAGAGCCGTAGAACCGGAGCAAATTCTTGAGATGATTATTGCTTTATGCGGAACCCTTGAAAGTGGTGAGGAGGTCGTCCGTATACATTAGATGCAGAACTGGATGCGCTTTTTGGGAAATACGCAGAACTTCTATGATCTTTTAGTTTTCCAAGTTTCCCAAGTTTGTGGGTAAAATTTCCGCATAAATTATAAATATATAAGAGGAAAGTGGGTCTCCTTGCCTTATTCCTCTTGTCGGTTGATATATCCGTGCAGAGTACCGTTAATGTCGACTGAATATGTGACTGTTGTGATACAGAGCATTTTATATAGTCCACGAAGGTTGCTGGGAATCCTAGTTTTGTGAAGGCTGCTCTAATGAATCCCCATTCTAAGCTATCATATGCTTTTTGGTATCTAGTTTTAGAGTTATTTTTGGATCTTTGGTTGGGATTGAGGATTTGATGTAGTGGAATAGCTCTCCAGCAATGGATATATTATCATGAATTAACCTTTGGGGTACAAAGGCACCTGATAGGGGTTTATTAGAAACGGGAGAAGTGATCGTATTCGATTAACTAGAACTTTAGCAATTATTTTATAAGTGACATTGTAAAGTCCTATAGATCGGAATTGTGATGGTTTTGATGGATGCTCTAGTTTTGGGATTAGGGTAAGGTTTGTATGGTTCATGAGTAGATGAAAATTAAGCGAGTTACAAAACTGCAGACCATAGCTATTAACTGGGTATGAGTGGTTTCCCAGAAGGTTTTGAAGAACTTGCTCGCTTTTTTGATTTCCTCAGGGGTTACCTCCTCAGTAAGCAAGGAACATTGTCTGCGGGATGATCTGGGAGTGATTGCTGAGAAAAGATCTTCTTCTATCGTTGTGGAATTTGTTGTCTATTATTCGGTAAAATGGTCCAGCGTAAGGTGTATAACCTGATCTTTATTGGTGACCCAATTATTTTGTGGGTCCTTTAATTGGTGAATATTGTTTTAACTTCGATGAATAGTTTATTAGGTATGGAATAAAGTTGTGTTGTTGTCACTCGACTGGAGCCATTGAATTATGGATCTTTGTTGCCATTAGGTTGCGTAGGATTCGAGCAGAGTCGTATGGTGACTTATAAGTTGTCTATCTCGCAATAACCGAAATTCAGCTTATTTTCTTGTCCGGTAGCACATGTTTGTCGCGCTATCTTAATCTGAGTGGTTGAGTTCTTGATCATTGTAGGGAGGTGACCAAACGTTCCTTATTCCACTCAGTAAGAGTTTGAGTTGTCATGATAAGTTTTAGCTGCAAGTCTAGACATGATTCTATGTCATTTTGATGAATCCATCCAGCGTCCACTGATAAGCACTTAATTGATACATTTTTACCGCTTATTTATATTTTCTTGTTATCGTTTTGTACTAATTTTAGTATTTTCATATTATTTTAGGTGATATACGTAAAACTAATGGTTACAAATAAATATAATTAAATGGGCTAAATTGCTTAATTTATGAACTTGGTCTCAATGATAAGAGCAGGCGATGTATGTGATAGAGAAATGGTGGTCGGTTGGCTATTTGGTCAGGTGAACTCAGCAAACAAAAGGCTAGAGGAGAAGAGAAGTGTAGGTGTTGAGTTCTCTTGGCAGTGGGTGCGTCAGGTCTGTAAGCCAGTTCTGTTTTATAGAAAAAAAGTGAAATGGAGTTGACGTGAGCTTTTGTGGAACCTATGGTATAGGTGTAAGGTGACATGATAGTGTCTGCTAGGTGTTGTGAAAAGAAAAATGAAGAAGGTACAGGACGTTGGCTGATTGATGAAGTTGACCGAGTAGAGAAAATAGTAAAGTAAAATAAAAGAAAAAGACTATACGGTGAAGGCATTGATTGGTTTGGAGTTACAGACGCACATACTCTAGTATTGTTATGGTTTGGAGTTGGGCTAGGTAGGTTGTAGCTAGAGAGGTGAGATAAAAAGAAAATAAGTAGGTATGACTTTTGGGTTATTGCTTCATGTGATAGGAGGAAAGAAAGAAACGAACGTCAGTGAGAAGTGGGTCTAGCCCACACGTGACTGTTAGGTTTTGTTTGAGGCGTGCAGCTAGGTCTGGGCATTGTCAGGCTTTGACTTGGTTTTGTTGAAACCTAACTATAAAAGGACGGTTACATTTGGCTTTCTGGAGGGTTCGGTTTTCGGAGACGCGAGGTACAGGAATTCTGATTTTGGAGATATTTTCTCCTGTATAGTTTTCTGCAGACGGACGGAGATAGAGAAGAAAAGAAAAACGGAGAAGATTGTTTGCCGGGTGACGACGGTGACGGTTTAAATTCTTATTTTTTTCTTAATTATTTTTATGGGTTTTAAGAAACCCATCTCTATGTTCTAATTAATTTGTAACTAGGGTTTAATGTTGAAACCACTTTTAGTATAGACCAATTGAATTGATTATTTGGTACAGATTATTAATATTTGAATGGATTAATTTTCTGATTATATTTATTGATATAAATTTAAATTAGTTGTTGCTTCACCGGTTATGTACATACAGTAACTTATGCACAGAATCAATAGGATAGCAAATATGTTTGTCTACTTATTTGATATTCCATGCTTGGGTTAAATCCTTAGATGGGGTATGCTTAGAAGAGCCGGATATTATTTATGAACCTATAATTAGCTTGTATTATTTTATCGCTAACGCAATTAGATGGTGTATGCTTGAGACTAGGGCTTTTGATGCACCATGCTTAGGGCGTCCCAATGATATTTGCGACTCTAATATATGTAATAGGTGATGTCGATAGAACGAACAATAGATGAATATTCATGAGTTATGTTTCACTTCAGTAATTGAATAGAAATAGTGGTGGATACTGAAAACCCTGGTTACTGACTCTCTCCATTTTAGTTATTTTATTAGTTTAGTTTGTTTTATTATTTTATCCACAAATCTAAAAATCCCAAAATATTGTCTTTGGTTAGTTATTAAGAATATTGATTGCAGTATTGTCCCCGCTTCTTGTGGGTTCGACCAGTACTTGTCGTTGTGTACTAGTTAGACGTCGTGCGATTGCGGTTTTATATAGGGTATTCTGAAATCCCATCATCCACCACCTGCCTGAGTTGTGTATGAGTGATCCATAGATGTTTAATTTATACTTTTTTGTTCCCCTCCATTCGATTGTTTTCGTTTGCAGCAAGAATGGGGAATGATCAGAAGCTATCCTTGGGAGATGTGTGACTCCTGCATGTGGGTTAGTTGTTCTCCAGTGCTGGGTGGCTAGAACTCTATCCAGGCGTTCCATTATATAATCTTGCCTAAGCTGGTAGTTTGTCCATGTGAATGGGTCTCCACATAATCCTATATCGATAAATCTCATTTGGTCAATCATTGAGAGAAAATGCTAAGACTGCACGCACGTTATTTGTCTTACTCCTTTTTTTTCCGGATTGATTCTTTATGTCGTTGAAATCTCCTAGTATAACCCATGGAGTGGTGGGGTTGATGTTGGTGAAGATCCTTGAAAAATCTTGCCAGAATTCATTCCTCACAGCTAGATACGGTGGGCCATAAATGCCCGTGCACATCCAGGGCTGGCCAGGTGTGGGTGAGGTAATCAGAGCATAAATGTAGCTTTGGAAATGAATTAAAATTTGTACATTTAGGTTATATTTCCATAATAAGCATAATCCTCCAAGGCTTCCAATCTTGGGAACCGTACGTAAAATGATTATGGAATGTAAAGTTTGTTTGATAGTATTCATATGGTTTTCATTGACTAAGGTTTCTGAGAGAAATAAAACTAGACGACTTGTGCAATGAAATCAAACCTTGTAAATGTTGTATGGTAGTTGGTTGGTTGATTCCTTGACAATTCCACGCCAAAATATCTATTGTTGTGGAAGTCGGCAGAGCTGTTTCCAGTCTTTCAAGTATGAAACTGAGAGTGCAAGTTGTGGCTTTGATTAGCCCGGACAACTTTTCAATAAGAAACAGTTAACCGTAGAAGGTGTGAAGATATACCAGCCTTTGAAGCTTTGAGAGCTAGAAATAAACAACTAGGTATACGGTTTCAGGAAAGTAATAAAACCATACTAATAGGTAGTTTCAATGTAGTCCATACCGGCCGGTACGGCCGAAATATCGCCGTTTTACCGGTATCGAGTCTCACCCGATACGAAATATCCGATATTGCTAGAGCGATATTTGATCGAATATATCGGCCGATATTGACCGGTACGAGTTGAACGAAATGGCCGATATGGACCGGGACGGTCGGTTTTCAATTTAAAAAAAAAAATCCAAAAAAAAAATCCAAAAATAAATAAATAAATAAATAATTCCTTATCATTGTTCAAGGGTTTTCAATTGTTTTTATGTTTTTTATGGTATTTTAAAAAAATGAGTGCTACTTTTATATCTTAATAGGTCCAATATGGAAAAAAAACATTTGATATAATAATTATAGGTATAAAATATATGGACCGATATTTCGTCGATATTTAAAATCAAAATTTCCCGATACAAAGACGTACCAGTATATCGCTCTCGACTGGTACAAATCGAAATCCGATATAAACTACATTGGGTAGTTTTACTAATTTATAATAGGGTATTACCGAGACTAAAAGAAACGCCGGTTAACTGAAGATTACAAGAGCTACATATCTAATACAAAAGTAGTAATAGAAACGACAAAATCGTAGCAACAAAAAAATTCAAAAGCAGCAAGTGCACCAGACAAAATAAAACTACAGATATTAGTTAGCCTATACACGAAAATTAATTTAGTATAAAACATCGAACAAAATAAAACTGAACTCAGATTCCATATTTTCCGGAAAGTATGCTCTAAGTTTGTAACTCACCATCTCCACGACTCCACGTACATTTCATTGGGTTTTCCTAAACTGCAATCTTGATTGATCTGATGTTTCTTTTTTCTACCTCGAATGAAATAATAAAATCGATGTCACAATGTGATGGATTCAAAACCGTTCTACTAATAATTGGCATCGATTCGCTAAATGCTTTCATGATCAATCATCAGACACTGCTTTATGCTTCAAAAAAAATCAGACACTGTTTTGTACTGTACTATCTTGTTGTGTTTTACCCAACAATCTTGGAGCTAGCAACAGTTTCGATCTGATAATGATTCTGCTCCATTATTGAATCTTCAAGTAAGCATGCAGTGACAATGATTTTAAATACAAGTGGAGAGTAAGCCAACAATAATTATTTCCTCAGACTCAGAGTCTAGTCTTACAGTATGTTGAACCATTGGGTCTACATCTGGATCCATTGTTACGCTTCTGCCCGAAGAAAAGAGATCAAATAACATGGCCCTTATCTCTATGGTCTCAGACTCTCATATTCTATTATATCAAAAAAAGAATTGCTTTGGGGGTAGATTAAAAACTTAGAAATAACTCATTCTAAGGCATTAAAGCCGCTGTTATTTTGTGGTGTTCTAATTTATACAGTTTCACTCGTACACCAACTAATTTTGTTCTTTTTAGTTGGGAGTTTTTCACTGCTCTTTGATATTTTTGTATTCAATTCAAAAGTTTATTCATTTATATATTTTAACCTTTCTTGTTTCATCCACTTACACTGCATTATACAGATTAAGTTCTAATTTATGCAGTTTCACCCACGCACCAACTAATCTTGTTCTTTTTAGTTGGGAGTCTTTCATTGCTCTTTGATACTGGTGTCACAATTGCTTCCTTTAATAATATGGCGGAATAATTGGAGAAACAGACTGTTCTGAACTTTACTATCCACACCATAGAAACACTGAGTGGACATTATGCACTTGTTATTTTCTCAAAGTGATAAGAGATTGAATTTATGGACGAGTTTAGATCGACAGTGATCGGTACACGACCAACATATTGGTAAATGATGATATGGGTGGAACTTAATATGTATAATGCGGTGTAGGTGGATTGGATAACGTGGGCAAGCCTGTTTAATTGTGTTTGGATGAGACTCAATAATTTCACGCAAAAATCCAAAGTGTAGGATATATTTTGGAAGAAAAACTAGAGTGCACCAAGCAGGGCTACTATGGATAATGTCAATCTCAAGCATAGTGAAAAGTGATTAATGGGAAGAAAACGTATAGTTTAATCCAAGTTGAGTTTTACTTACGAGGGTTTTTACTTGGAAGTAATGGTTTGGATTCTAATGCAAATAATGTCGACGAAAAGCATAGATATTTTGTGCCATCCAAGCACAAAAAGAAAAAAAAACAAGGATAGATATTTTGCGCCTGAAAAGCGAAAGTAGAAAAATCTGAACTTCCTTTCACACTGAAAATATTATCAATCACTTTCTACGTAACTACATTTCAAACGAAATGTCTGCACTTGGGTTACGTTTTCGCGTTGCTAAACAAAAAATTGTCAGACCATATCAAAGTATGCGTTGAATATGTGCTCAAATGATCGATCCAATAAAGATCAATATTCACTTAATGAAATTCTGAAGGAGTTCATCATCAGCGATCACTTTCTTGATTCCAATGAAGTGTACATCAAAATTCGCTTGTCCAAACAAAAATAAAGTGAATTATCGATGAGTTATCAATGGTTAAAGGCCTCGAGAAGAAACAAAAGGAAGTGAGTACTAGATTGATGCCTCTCGTCTTTTCTTCCTTAGCTCTTGGAAATTTGATTAACGTGCAGCGAATATAGACACAATTTTATTATATATCTAATTTTTATATAACAGTTTGAAAACTTAAAAAATGGCCTACCTCTCAACTTTTATTTTTGAGTAGTAAAGATTAAAATTTTACTATAAAAAGAGAATCACAAACTATACCCATCTTAAACTTCAAATACAAAACCACATTGTGATTAGCTATTTATAGTAACTTTCCAATGGGTAATAAGGTGGTCTCTAAGAGCGTCGTTGGAGTATAAGACGGACCAAACCTATTTATGGTCTTTGGTCCGTCAAAAACCAACCGTAATGGGACGATCAAGTTTGATCTTTGGTCCATTTTTTCTACTGTTCAAGATCAGTAATGGTCTTAAAACCGGACCAAACGTATTATAGTCGTGCGGCCATGTAGAAAACCGTCTGATTCTAGGCGGGCGTGTAGTGAACCGTCTGATGGCAGACGCTCCTCTAACGTAACGCTTGAAAACACAGGCGTTAACCAAATTTTCGTCTGATGAAGCGTTCACCCAAGATTACGCCTGATGAAGCGTGCGTTTAGGATCACGCCCACTAACATGCGGTAACCAAATCACCATCCCATTGAAGCGTAATGCTAGAGATCCGCTTGGTCTTTGTGTAATGCTAAGGCTCCGCCCCACTGAGAGCGTGCTTCTGATGCTACGCGTGGTTCTAGGCGTGCGTCTATGGGTACGGCTGGCTTCTTTGTTACCGTTCTGATTTGTTACCGTTGATCAACGACTATAATTTGTATTCTGATATACCTATAAATGAATTTATACCTCTCATTCTCATTTCAAATCCACAATTTTCACATCTACAACAAGATTTATAATCTCTCATTTTCATAATTATGGATTACGAAAATTTTAGCCTTAATGCAGAGAATTTTACTATAGAGGAAGATTTATCCCTATGTCGTAAAATAGTATTACATTATCCAGCAAGAGGTCATGAATGTCGGATGAATGGTTCAATGAGCATGGAATGGTTAGAACATATCCATGTTAACTTTTGTAATGAAACCGGTAACCCCAATAACCGGAACAAAGCAGGTCTTTTTTGTCGATTTCAGGAAATAGGTAGGGCAGTAATCCAATTTTTTACTTTAGCCGCTAAGGTGAATGAAGGAAGAATTATGAATGAAACTGATGATGAAGTTGTTGCTAGATCTATGGAGGAATTGAGAAGATGGAATAGGTTCAGATTTCAGGTACCAACCTCATTTCGAGATCTTAAGGGTGATGGAAGAATACAACCCTTTTGTGTTGATTATTCTCCGAAGATGTGAAGAACATCGTCCAGGGCGTCATACGACCCGTTGAAGGTTTGATTATAGGTTTGCTTAAGTGTTTAAATGTAATCTAATGATTTATTGTATTTCATTTCCTTTAATGTTACGCGATGTATACCTTTCCTTTAATGTTACGCGATTTATGCCTTTTCGATTCAATGAATTGATTTTACGTTCAACTGTTTTACAAAAGCAATTAACTAATCTAATCACATTTTAGGACTAATCAAATGTGGGCACTTTAGCCATCTAATAAAATATATTGATAATACATGAGCTAATAAGTAGACCTAAACTCACTTTCGCAGGCATCGTGACTGCACTTAGAATGTGCAGCAAGCCTTTAAACCCCTAGGTTCCCCTGGCGGCCGAGTGGTGTCTCAGGCGGGTTTACAAGAGATTTACCCACAAAACCTATCCGGAGGATTTAGAATTTGTTATTCCTCACCGAAATCTGACCATAAGTGTTCGATCAAGTCATTTCGCAAACGAATATGAGTATCTTTGTTGTGTACTGCACGTCGGCGTTGGTCCAGTCTCATTCTCAAAAGTTCAGCAGTGTTGTGTCTAGAAATATTTACCGGTGCATGGTGGTTGCGTTGATCATACTCATGCGGCCAATCACCGGGTAAACGCTCATCCTCCACTATCATATTATGTAGAATGATTACAGTTTTCATTATATATGCTAGTACGTCTGGATTCCACATTCGTGCTAGTTGCTTGATGATTGTGAATTGATTTTGTAGTACCCCGAAGCCTCGTTCTACATCTTTTTGGCAACCCTCTTGCATTGCATAAATTTTTTGTTTCTTATGGGAATCTGGATGTTTAATCGACATTACAATAGTAGCAATCTCAGTGTATATTCCATCACCAAGATAATACCCCATATCGTACTAATGTCCATTGACGACAAAGTTCATAGGCGGTGCTTTCCCGTTGATAAGTTTTTTGAATATATAAAACCGGTTCATCACATTAATATCCTTGTTAGAACCAGGCATACCAAAAAATGCATGCCAAAACCAAAGATCATATGACACCACTTCCTCCAGCACAATACTTTCACTACCTTTGTACGCGGTGTAAGCACCTGATTTCGCCGATGGGTATTTATCCCATTTCCATTGCATGCAATCTACATTACCCAGCATCCCCGAAAATCCCCTTTCTTTGTTCTCATTAAGAAGTAGTTCAACATCACGCTCAGTTTGTTGGGCAAATATTCTTTCTCATACAAATGCACTATCGTCTTACAAAACCTATGAGTTGCTTCCAAAACTGTGGTTTCTCCGATCTGTAAGTACTCATCTATTGCATCGGCCGCATATCCATAAGCTAACATTCGTATTGATGCAGTAACTTTTTGTTGAGGGGTTAATCCAAGAACACCACAAGCATCTTTTTTTGAACAAGATAATTATTCACAGCTGCGACATCTCCCAATATAAGGTTGAATAATTTTCGCCGCATTCTAAATCTTCTACGAAATACATTAGGAGGAAACGTCGGGTTTCTGCAAAATTAATCTTTCCATAGAAGTTTTGCACCGGCATCACGTTCTCTTGGTATTTGGATACGAGTATGTGGCCAATTCATACTTGAAACGATGAATCTCGCAGTGACTGTTTGGTTATTTTGGCTCAATGCAAGTAAACCTTCGTCTGATGAGTACAAACTATTGTTATCATCATCACCAGATGAAGAAGAAGAAGAAGAAGAAGAAGAAGAAGAAGAAGAAGAAGAAGAAGAAGAAG
>JAJJMC010005141.1:5065338-5088912 GCA_023531435.1 Papaver californicum
AGAAGAAGAAGAAGAAGAAGAAGAAGAAGAAGAAGAAGAAGAAGAAGGAACAGAATAACAAGAAACGTAATAGTGATTGTTATTTTGATAGTATGCCATTGCTTATTGATGTTTGTAGTTTTGGTTTGTATACTTGGAGAATCGAGTTTTCAATTTATGGGCATGTTAAGATAAGTATTTGAGTTTTGATATGACCAAACGCGCTTGGTATTTTAATGCAAAAACAGATTTCAAGCAAGTGGGGTGAACAGACGCATTATAGATAAGAAGTGTCGGTTGACAAGACAATACCAAATAGGCAAAACAACAAAGGAAAATAAATAAATTCCGTGTTGAATTGACAATACAAAACAGATATAAAGGACAAAAGAAAAGATAAATAATATCTTTGGAAATGACAACACAAAGCAGGTAAAAGACAACGAAAATGAAAGAAAAGTTTTTTGAAATGACAATTCAAATCTGACAAAAGAAAAGATTATTTGTTCAACTGACAAGTCAATGCAAATGAATTACTACTCTTCTGTATCTTGATTTCCGGATGCCGATCGCGGGGGCATAAATGGAGGCAAAGATGATCAGGAATTATAGTTACTTGATTGCATTGTTGATGATGATCCCTAACCCATGGTATTCCACATCGGTGGTGGCAAAGTTTGAGAGAACGTGCCAAACCCAATGGGTGGTTGTTGTTGACGAAAATGGGCAAGCTGTGACTCCAACATGTTGTTTTGATTTTGTATACCCCGTATTTCTTCATCTTTGGCCATGCAAAAATCCATCCTCTCCTTTGTTTCATTTAATATAAAGTTACGAAACTCTTGCGTAAAATCAGCATATTCTTGAACTAAACCATAAGCTTCGACCTGTTATGAAAAAAATAAAATAAAATTCTCAACCATTATTATATACTATTTTTTTACAGTGGTTTGTGTTATACTTACGTATGACAATTGTTGTTGAGACGGAATGGGTACATGTTCATGAGGATGTTGGATGTTGTGTTTAATAAGGTCACCAACATAACCATATGTTTCAACCTCCAAACGACTTTGGTAGTATATTTCTGCAGGTTAGTTACATGTCACCAATACTCCATATACAGATCATACGTAACAACACGTACTAATTGACTTGCAGGGCCCAAATCGTTTTCCCTCATCTCCTCAGCTTGGTCGTTGTTCAAGTTGGTAGTACAAGTAGGTGGGTTGCTAGGAACGCCCCATGTTTCATGGTATTGCCTCCAACACCGTTCTCCGAGATACATGTTATTCTGTGAAAAGAAAATTACTATCAACAAATAAACCAATCAATTAACCGAAATTCAAAGAAAATAAAAAACAATCTTATGGAAATAAATTATAAACTCACAGTTCCTATCCAAGAGAATATAACCCTTTTCTCTGAGAGCTCTATTGCTTTCCGTCCAATATCACTTTCCAGGACTAAGATCGCCGATTCCCACGGTTGCCAGGTCACATCGTCTACAGACAACTGATTAAGAGAAGTCGTTGAATGAACAATATCAATACTCTTCCTTCGTGTACCCTTCCACCGAGAACATCTAGGCCATATTGATTCACTTTCACTCGTTGGGTTCTTTGGTCGACATATGCCCAAATATCCGTCCCCTCAAAACTAGAATGTGAAGACAACCAACATAATAAATAAGTTAGCAAGAAATAAAATTGAAAAAGAATTATAAATAAGACTAAGAAATTTGCCTCCAATATTTGGAAGGGTCCGTCCAATGACCTTTGTCCCCTGCCAGATGCGGCGAAACCGGAATAAAATTTAGCAAATGCAACATTACCCCAGTCATAATTGGCAACTGCATTTAGATCCTCAAAAGCAGATAACCATCCAGCATCAATATAGGTTTTTGCATTTGAAAAGAAAAATTGACCCAAAACATACATATAAAAGGTTCTGGCCACTCTATCAGCAAGTATGCTATCATCGTTAGCCGCAACCAACGTTTGTGGATCAAAATCAATGCTCAAAAATGAAACCGTAATTGCATCTGAAACCCACTGGTTGGGAATATGTTCTCTTTTACAAACCTCACTATCTTTAATTTCAGGAAATATATGCGCTCAGACATATTCAAATTGGTACTTCCCCGAGTCATACGGAATAACACTACCAATACCAATACTTAGTCCTGTCAACATTACCCAATCAAGGGGTGTGAACCCAATCTCACCAAAGGATAAGTGAAAAGTGTTCGTGGTATCCCAAAAACGCTCAACAATTTAGTCAATCAATGCATGTGATGAATCTACTACATCCATGGTAAGTAAAGGGTCCCATCCTCCCTTTTCAATAATATATTTTACCCTAGGGTTGTGTTTAATAATACCTGCATATGTCTGAATGACCGATTTGAGGGAACCACGATGTAAAATCTTAAATTTGGTATCTGTTGAATATGTAATATTGGTGGAGGCGTGACCCTGAGCATCTTCCACAACATTATAGTTATCCAACCCGGAACCTCGACCCTTTCTTCAGTAATAGGGTCTTCATCTGAATCCTCAACAATTTTAGCCTTCTTGTTCCTCTTTCTTCGACCAACGAATCTCTACGTCACACTGCTCGACATCTAGGCAAACAATACATACAAGTTTGAAAATCAAGAGTAATCCTCACAATGCACAAATATAAAAATCTACGCTAATCAATAAATCAAGGAAAAAATAATAATTTCATAATTACAAAAGTAATTATCTAATTAGATAATCAAATGTACCAACATACAAAAATCAACCATATTACAAAATTCATGATTCACAAAATAGTCCACTACTAATCAAATCATCAATTGTACAAAAAATCATCAAAATTCCCCAATTATATAATTCCATAAACATTCTTTATAAAACATAAACATTCATAATTCCCAAATTTGAATAGACAATCAAGTCAATTCATCATAAAATTAACAACAACCCAACTCAAATTAACCAACAACTTAATCAATTCTAACTTCAATTCAACAAATTATCATCAATTTTTTATACCCAATTTACAACATCCATCAACCCTAAAAATTATCCCAATTCCAAAATTACAATTTCTAAAACCAAATATGTCTATTTCATAATCACATGTTTAATCATACAACATATATAAACAAATTTAATTTACAAAACATAATAATAAAACATAATCTAAACCTAATTTACAAAACAAATTTAATTTACAAAAATTTAATTTTATTACCTTGATTGCTATAATACCACTTGGTATCAAATCTGCCTAGTTTTCGGGTGTTTGAAAAAAGATTGAGCTTGAATTGGAGCCTTGATTTGGAGGGAAAGGTTCAAACGTAGGTGGTGGATTGGGGGTTCGTCAGTGAAGAGGGTTCAAAAGGGTTCAGGAGAAAATGTTGTTGCGAAGAGGAGAAGAAGAAGTCCGCTTGATGGGGCGGTGTGTTAATAGTCCGCTTGGATTTGTAGGCGGAACGCTAAAGAACCGCCCGTGTTTTTTCGCACACACTTCTCTCACACGTGTACACAATTGATCAGGCGTAACGCTAGGGAACCGCTCTGTCAGGCGTTTGTCTAGTAAAACGCCCGTCTCTTGGGCGTGCGTGTAGGAGTCCGTCTATCATCATGCGTAATTTTCGTTACCGCCTCACATTAAGCGTTCAACCAAATGTACGCCTCACGCAAGTGTTATACTAGACAACCGCCCGTCTCAACAAACGTATACCCAGACGTCCGCGCAACATCAAGCGTTATCCTAGAAAACCGCCCGATCATCTTTAGTGGTGAACCCATTGTGTTTGGGCCGGATCAAAGAGTAAATTTTTTACTCTTTGATCTTTGGGTTTACTCCCATGACTTTGGACGCCCTAAATAGAGTAGTCCTAAACCATTAGGCTTCCAAACTCTAAAGGAAAACTGAACTCTTAACCTCATTTTTAAATAACCTTCTCCGCTTTTGGAGATTCCCTTGTACTACAGTTTATAAGAAAAATTGTACCTTTGGTAGAACATGTTTTATCCAGATACTTTAAAGTGGTAGAGGGTTGTTGTCTTGATCTTAAGTATCTGCAGCGTTGTTATCTATGATTCAGTTATTGCAAGACTTTTTGGAGAAACCAGAAGCAAGATCGCAGACTAGTTGATCCTCTTCATCAACTGACAAGGTAGAAGGATTCCCTAGGAAAGAGGATAATCCGGTTATTTCAGAGAAATCAGCATTGGGATTTATGTTCATCAGAATGTTCCACTGCTCTTCCTTCACCATTTCATTCAGTCTGTTTTGTTTTTGATGTGAAAGCATAAAAGCCAAAGGACATCTACTCTTCAGTGAAGTACTTTCTTTACATTTGTCCCACCGTAATCTTACCGAGGTTCCACTTCTCAATTGAGTTGATGATATTTGTTCAATTACATGCTTCTGCTTGTGAGTGCCTTTCCATGACCCTTTGACTTGTGGATTTTTTGAGCCTCCGGCCCAAAGATCTTGTGAAATGTCTCCCATTTTGTGTTGTACCAATCTCCTTCGCATTGTATCTTTCTCTTTGTTGAATCTCTATGTCCATTTTATAAGTAGTGCTTCATTTGTATGCTTTATCCTTTTTATTGCAAAACCCCCTTTCTTTTTCGGTATGCAAATCTTCTTCCAAGAGACAAAGCAAATAGTTTTCTTTTTTGGAGATCTATCACATAAAAAAATCCCTCATGAGGTTATTTAGAGTTTTCTTTAGTGCAGTTGGAATACAGGAAATAGACATGTAGTACAAAGGTAAATTGATAAATTGCTCTTAATGAGGACCACTCTACCAGCTCTATTAATTAATCTCTTTTTCCAAGTAGTTATATCTTTATGAACTTCTCAATAATATGTTCCCAAATGCTCAAGTTCCTGCTAGTAGCTCCACTGGGAAGTCCCAGATACAGTTGAGTATTTCTGCAACTTCCTGAATCTTTATGTCAGCTCCCAAACTAATGACTGAGCTGTTGGTAAATTAACACTTGAACCAGTTATAGATTAAAAAATCTATAGAATTAGTACCAAATTTTTTGCTTTTTCGTCAATAGTATCTAGGAACACTTGTGTGTCATCTGCAAATTGTAAATAAGATACACTAATGCTTCCATTGATTTGAAATCCTGAAATCATATCTATTTCCATTGCACTCTTCATAAGCATTGAAAATATTTCATCTACCATGATGAAGAGAAAGAGAGATAATGGGTCCCCTTATCACAATCCCTTTAAGGTTTGAATCTCTGAGTTTCCATTAATAAGTAGGGAGTGTTGAGCTGAGGAGATGCACCAAGTGGTACAGTTTCCCCATTTGTCTCCGAATCCTGAACACATCAATAGATGATCAATAGTGTATCATGACCCGCGCCAAATGCCTTATGTATATCAAGCTTGCATAGAATTCCTGGCTTTTTGTATTTGATTCTAGAATCCAGTTGTTCTTTTGCAATTAAGACACCATCTAGAATCTATTTATCTTTGAGAAAAACACATTGGTTCTCAAACATTAACTTAGGTAATACCAACTTAAATATCCATGTTAGTATTTTGGAGATTATTTTGTACATACAACCGTTAAACTGATTGTTCTAAAGTTATTCAGGGAATCTGATTGCTCTTTTTTTGGTATGTGACTTATGAAAGAGCGATTAGACCTTCAATCCAACTTTTCAAAGTAATAAAAATTATTTTAAACTACCATAACATCAATTTTAATTACCTCCCAAACCATTTTAAAAAACTCCATAGGATACCCATCAGACCCCAAAAATTTATTATTATTAAAATCTTTAGATAACTGCTCATACTTTATCTTCTTCAACTGGTCTTTCAACCCATTGTTTTTCTTCTTCGGATAATTTGGTAAAGTTATCTGAATTGAGCTGAGGTCCGCATTGGTGCTTATCTTGGAATAAGTTGAAGTAAAACTTAAAGAATTCATTTTTAGTCTTATTGACAGAAATAGACTTCCCCATCAATGGATAATTTTATAATTGTGTTTCTTCTCCCGTTTACCAAGCTATAGAAATACCTTGTGTTCATCTTCATCTTTGAAATATTGAGCTTTAAATCTTGCTAGCCACTTCCTGGTATTATCAAATTTTGCAATGTATTTGAATTTTGTTGACCAGAGGAGAAACCTTTCTCTAGCAATTCCTTTGTTTTCCAGTAGCTTTTCACCGTCGACTGTTTCACCGAAATATAACCAGCATCAAGATATTTAAAATTTTCAATCGATACATAAAATGCAGTTGGTATTTCAGATAGTTTCCCTTTAACTCCAATTCTGCAACAATTTGGGTTTTTTAATGTTGTCTCTCCATCAATTTCAGCCAACCCTCCCATTATATTCCCAATCATGACGAAGTTGTTATGAATTCATAAATCCAATGTAGTCCTCTTAATTTTATCCAACTGAACCCATCATGTACTCAGTTCACATTTACTACTTCATCATAAGAATTCCACATTTTCACCTCAATTGAAGTCCTTGATGTCTCCATTTAACGGGTTTCCAACAACTATCCCATTCTGCATCATTATTAGGGTGAAAAGTCGTTGAGTTTTCTCATGATTTGGAGATTATAAAGTATCTGTTCCATTTTAGCTTTTCCGAAATTATTTTTTCCACTTGATTCAAAGAGATAGAACCCTGAATCTTGCATATGAATGTCCGGCTCATTATATGTTGTGATATTTCTTTCCAGTGTCTTGAGCTGGAAAGTTAGAGTTGGTGGAGATTTGTTTAGCAGCTGACGTCTGGATTCCCATACTTTTGTTTAAGATATTTTTAAATTTTCACCATCCATTATGTTTGTCACCAGATGGAACACAAATGAATTTGTTTGAGGATTTTCTTGCGTCAGTTCTTTGGATTCTTAAGAAGTTTCCATTATTGTTTGATAATGACTCTATAAGTAAAGGAAAATTCTCATTCCGTCTAGTCAATTTTTTTTGACTGATTTCCCTGATAAGAGCTCCTCAAAACTTCCTTCATCCAGCCTCCATCGTGTAAAGAAAGTAGTATTCAGAATCTTGCACTTCTTTTTTCTTTCTCTTCGATCGTCAGTCCATCCTTTGATCCTAGACGGTGAGGGGATATATCAAAAGTCTTTCATTTAATTTGGGTTGTTTGCCGGTCAACCGACTCCTCTCACTCTCTCTCATCTCTCCTCAATTCCTCGAAATCAATCAACTCCTTTTTAATAAAAATGTGTATCTCTCAACTTAAAAACTTGTTTATTAATTTAAATCATACATATTTGGTGATTTCTTTGAAAATCTACCTAACAAGGGTAACCAACTTCAATTTTTCAAAAATTTGCTTGGAAAATCCTTCAGTTTATTTTTCAGCTGTATTTGATTCTCTTTCTAAAATCATCCATTGTTTGTTTCAGGTTATCTTATATGTGAATTAGTTAAGCTCAGTTTAAACGGTTTTGGTGGTTTTGTTTGAAGTTGGGTACTCTCTTTTCACCACACGTTTTTATTAATTCACCGTCTCTAAATTTATCAAAGCTAGGTGACTAGGTTAAAGATGAGATATATAAACAAAAACAAAAACATTTTCTTAGTTGACCGCACAAAACACTATTAGTGTTTGAGGAAGATTTCTTCCTTTATATCTTTCCTTTGCTCAAAATTTATTTATTTTCCTAATGAGTAACCGTTTTCATCGAATCTGAATCTTACAAAGTCAAATTTATTAGGAATCACTTACTACTAGTTCTTGTTTTTTCTTTTCTTTATAACTTCTTACTTTAATTGTGTCACAGTTGAATCGCTTGCTTGGTTCTTGTTTTTTCTTTGCTTTGTAACTTTTTATTTTGCAATTGTGCACTTCTCTGTGATATGAACTGCTTTTTAATAAAATTTGGCTTTTTTGCATAAAAAACACACACACAATATTTAAGCAAAACGACACGAGAATAAAAAAATCGTTTGAAAGAAGATTAACATCCGTTCATTATATCAAATGAATTATTAACTTTGTATTTTTGAGGGTGATCCAAAAAGAATTTTGATCGACTAATAAAACAAAATAGGGTCATTATGAAGTACCCCTTATGCATACATTTTTCATAATAGCTAATCTACTCTTGCTTAATTAGTTATTTAATTTTAATTATATTAGTGTTAGAAAAAATCATTTGAGTTATAGTTTTAAAAAGAAATAGAGAGTGCGTTAGAGAATAAGAAGTTTGGAAAGGCTAGGTTTACCTAAAATCAATAACAAAAATGGTTAAGTATGAAGAAGAAGGTGGGAAACATCATTAAGAATATCATGTTGAAGGTTCAATAATGATTAGAGATGACGACTGAATGCATTCAGAACCATTAACGTCCCAGAATCGGTAGATAATAGAGTACGTTATCTGCTGATTATACTCTTTTGTTCCAAAATAGAAGCACAATTGGTAGTTTCATGATGTCCATTATCTACCGATTGTGATAGTTTCCCCAAAATTAATTTTTTCAAAACTAATAAAACTTCAAATTTATTTACTTTCACAATCGTTAGTTTCGTGATGTTTATTATCTACCGATTGTGAAAGTAGCTCCAAAGATAATTTTTACAAAATTTATCAAATTTTGAATTTTTATGCTTTCACAATCGGTAGACACCGGTTGATGTTATCTACTGATTATGCTTAATTTTTAGTACAGAAAAATTAAATTTGTTGACAGATAAATAATTGGTAGATAACAATCAATTTTACCTACCGATTATGGTTGATGTTCTTCATTTCTTAAGAACATCAACCATAATCGGTGGATAAAATTAACTTTTTACCTACCGATTACGTTTCTCCAACTGTAAATCCTATAAAAAAAAATTCTATCAATTTTTTGATTTCAAGCAATAAAATCTAAGTTTGTACACAACTACTATCATTTTTTCGTTTTGTTTGTTTAACTCTTATTTGTTTTGATGTTCTAAGTTTCAATTTTAAGGTTAATAAATTTTTGTTTTAAGTTCAAACAATTAATTCTAAAGTTTGTTTGGTCGATAATGTTTGATTTCAATCAAAATGAAAATGATGGATTTTTTTTTTCAATCGGTAGATATAAAGAAGGAGAAAAAGAGTATTTAAAATAATTGTAAAAAATAAAATATATAGATTTAAATTTAATATAAGACAAAAAATAATATAGACATTTTCTATTTTTAAAATATCCTATAACCATCATCCTATTTATAGGATGAGACTAAATTAATAGTCCCAAAATCATTTCAAATAGTCCTTAAAAAAGCATATATTATTAACCATTCAAAGTTTGTTTTTATTTTTATGTTTCAATATAGTTAATATTTAAATAATTGATTCGAAAGTGCGTAGTTCTTCATGCATGTGTATTATGTGGTATTCCGCCCGACATTGACCTCTTTTGTAAGCTGACAAAATCTTCTTTGTGCTGGCCCGATGACGTATAAACATAACAAGTTAGTTGATCGTCACAATTAGTTTAATGGATCATCGTAACAAAATTATTATCACTTGTCAACATTCATCGCTTAACTGTCACTTGCATACATTATGGCTAATTGCAGTTACTAAAGTTTCATTCTTAATTTATACTCCATTCCTTCTAAGAGAAATGATACTTTTGTTTTTCAGTTTGTTTTATTTTTAGCTTTGTACGGATACGTACATAATTTGCAGTTATGATACGATATAATTTTGAAAACACGTTAAATCTATAAAAAAAATCATTAAAACACATTATATATATATTATACACACTATTAAAATTAGATTTTACAATAATCTATGTAATAGAATAATTATTCTTGTTTTTAAATACTTGAGTATTAATTAGTAAAAGTAATAATATAAAATACTTGAGTTATGTTTAGATTTGACAATAAAAAGAATAAATTATTATATGTAATGTGGGCAGTGTCAAAATTATATCGTTTTCCGAACCAGTATAATCATTTATATCGTGTCCAAAAGTGTCTAATCATTATATGTAATGTGGGCACTGTCAAAATTTTATGCAACACGTGATATGACGTGTCCATCATATATCGAGTAAGTGTCAGACATGTATCATGTCCAACACGATTTCAACATCTTTCTAGAGTGTGCGTGTAATTTACATTTTTAGATAAAAATAAAGAAGTGAAACTTTTATTTTTCTTGGGGTAAAAGTAGTATTTTTGTTACGAGGAAAAAGAATAATGTCTACTGCTACTTAGTTGACCTTTACGCTTTATTGTAAATCCTGCAGCGACGTTTTACAGAATCACCGGAAGATCTCCTCTTAACTTCACACTTCTTAGTCTAAGAAATTGCTTGGAAGTTACTAGTACCACTACCCCGCTGTTTGTTGTTTTAAACAAATGCACTACAACTATTCTTACTGGTATGACAGTAAGACCATGACTTAGACAGTTAGACTAGTTTGACCATGACTTATTCCTATTATTTTTCCCTAGACGCAGTTGACTAAATTAGCCTTTTGAATTTAAGGGCGACCCAAAATTAATTAGGGACGACTAATAAAACAAAATAAGATCATTTTAAAGTAATCTCAATACATCTCTTATCCATATAATTTTTATAATGACTAATCTATCCTTGTTTAATTAGTGTTAATTTTGATTAATTAGCTAATTAATTTGGTTATAATTAGTGTTAGAAAATTATTTGAGTTAGTTTTGGAATAGAAATCAAGAGTGTTTTAGATTGATTTTTCGAGTTTTAGTTTTGTACAATCGGTAGGTTCGTGATTTTTATTCCTACCGATTGTACAATCGGTAGTTTAGTGGAGTACTTAAACTACCGATTATAGGTGTCGCCCCAAATTGAATTTCTCAAAACTTCCAAAATTTCGAACTCTTCATCTTTCTCAATCGGTAGGCGTTGAAAATTTATATCTACCGATTGTAAACATATAATGAATTGAACTTTAAAATTTTAAACTTTGTAATCGGTAGTTTAAAGATCAATTTTATCTACCGATTAAAATGGTTTTGTTGTCCATAAGTTTTCTTGCCACAATCGGTACTTAGTGAACATAAATAACTACCGATTATGGATAATCGGTAGCACACGAATTTAATAATTACCGATTGTATATAATCGGTAGTTTAGAAACATTATTATCTGCCGATTATGCCGATTTTACTTAACATCTAACTTCGTAATACTATTTCAACATCCGGAGAAAAACTTGTTCAAATAAACTTATTACATATTGTTCATTAAACTTGTTCAAAAAAACTAAAAACATCCGAAAAAAACGAAACAAAACACATTATAGAAATTGAAAGTGATCAATCTCATTGATCTCATGAAATTCTTCCACTCCTTGTTACTCTCGACTTGGTCCTAGTTTCAACACGCTTCTTCTTCTTCTTCTCGTTCCCCTTAGGATCAGCCTGAAGTGGACCTATGTACTCTCTATTTTCATTGTAGTATGGGTTTATGCCTGACAAGTCTTTTTCCCTTAAAAAGAGTCGAGGATCCAAAACATAGATATCTGCCTCGAAATCGGTTGACGAATTGATTTCGATGGTTTTGAACTCCTCTATCACCATCTTTTCCTTTCCCTTCTTTGATTGTTTAGGTAAATATTTTGAAGCCATTTTCAATGGAGAATGAGAGTAAAGGGAGTAGAAGAATCGATAGAGGAAAAGAGATGGAAAATGTGGTTGTTTTAGTTGAGAATAGGTTGAGCCATTAATCTATACGGTTATTTCTTTGAAGTTGGAGAGTTTAAAATGTATTGGAGGTGCATAAATGAGAAGATGTCACCATCCTTATATAGATTAAAGTCTTAACGGCTCTTCTTTTCAAAAAAAAAACCATTGAGGCCTGGTGTAACAAGAGTGTACAGAAAATATGTACGCTAAGTTCGAACTAATATTAACAATCGAAATTTTTGGGTACACTATTATCTACCGATTCTAATAAGTAGCCCCAAATTGGAATTCGATTTTTTTTTAAAAAAGATAATAAATCATTTCATTGAATTGAAAAGGCATACATCTTGTAACATTAAAGGAAATGAAATATAATAAATCATTAGATTACACTTAAACCCTTAAGTAAACCTATTATCAAACCTTTAACGGGTCGTATGACGCCCGGGACGACGTTCTTCACATCTTCGGAGAATAATCAACACAAAAGGGTTGTACTCTTCCATCACCCTTAGGATCTCGAAATGAGGTTGGTACCTGAAATATGAACATTTCCATCTTCTCCATTCCTCCAGAGATCTGGCAACAACTTCATAATCAGTTTCATTCCTAATTCTTCTTTCATTCACCTTAGCGGTTAAAGTAGAAAATTCTAGTACTTCCCTTGTTATTTCCATATATCGACAAAAAAGGCCTGCTCTGTTCCGGTTATTGGGGTTACCGGTTTCATTACAAAAGTTAGCATGAATATGTTCTAACCATTCCATTCTCATTGAACCATTCATCCGACGTTCATGACCCCTTGCTGGATAATGTAATACTATGTTTCGACATAGGGATAAATCTTCCTCTACGGTAAAATTCTCTGCATTAAGCCTAAAATTTTCGTAAGCCATAATTATGAAAACGAGAGATTATAAATTTTCTATGAAATGTAAAAGTTGTGTATTTGAAATGGGAATGAGAGATATATATTCATTTATTTATAGGTGTATCAGAATACAAATTATAGTCGTTGATCAACGGTAACAAATCAGAACGGTAACAAAACGGTAACAAATTGGAATTGGAATACGAATTTTTTTAAAAAGTTTGAACATTTTGTACAAGCACAATCGGTAGTTTAAGAATTTCTTAAACTAACGATTATAATAAGTAGCCCCAACTTGGAATTCGATTTTTTTTAAAAAATTTCAACATTTTCTACAAGCACAAATTGATAGTTTAAGAAATTTTTAAAATACCGATTTTGTACAACCACAATCGGCAGTTCCTGGGGTAAATGCAATCGGTGGATATTTAACTACCGATTATATTATGCTTACACAATCGGTAGTTTTTTATCTACCGATTGTTGCTGAATATACATAATCGGTAGTTTTTTCAAACCCGTTAACTACTGATTATAATATTAAATTTGAAGAAAATAACTTGTTAAAAATAAATCGATTGCAAATCAATTGATAACTCAAAAAAAGAACATAAAATCCTTTCAAATGTTATACATTAAAACCAGTAATATCCATAAGTTAACAACCAAAATCTAATTTCTAACTCTTTTGGTTTTGGTACGAGAAGCACGAGCAACATGGGCATTGGATTCAGGGACATTTGCTTCAGGATCAGCACTCGTTGATCCGCGAGATCTTTTACTGTGCTTTGATGTTAGCCTCTTCGACCGATTTGCAGATTTCTCTCCAAACTTGATAGCATAATCTTCATTATCGATGTCAATGAGGTCTTTATGCTCACTCGTTGGAGGCACTCCTGTATTGATGCACCCAGCTATCTTGTTCAACAAAATGCAAACCTTTTTTTCTGTTTTTAGGTAATAACAATCAAACGATTATTATCTATAATATTGACCCGTAATACTAAAATCAAAAGGAAATACCATTATGTACCAGCCTTTCATAGCCCGAGGGTTCTTTGATGATGCACCTATATTCGGGCACCCTGGTGCTCTTTCCTTTATCTTCACGAATCACGTGAAGATGAGAATGCTCCCGATATCATACCTTATAGCCAGGATCTGCTTCATCAGCTCGGGTGACAGGTCTCCCCTGGTTGATCATAGATTGCATTCTGTTGTCCCAATGTTCAACCGATGGGTTACCAGAGTAAACAATTATGATCGAGTCCTTACCACAAACACAATTCTCCACGTCCAGCTCGAACCTGCCCCTGAAACGACTCTAAGGTTGTTCTTGGACAAAACCTAGTTGACGCATCACCCTTGTGGCATTGTACATTACATATCCAGTTGGATGCCACAAGGGTCCATAGTAGAATGCCAACTCAGACCTTCGCGCTATATGACCATTAGCTAGGTCTTCCCTGTAAGGATCAAAGCATACATCTTTGGATGCCATGGAGTCTAGTTTCCTCCTCAAAGTAATCAACTCCTGCTCTTGATCCTTGAATGGTTGCCCGAAAAGATGTATTTTGTGCCTCGGGTTATGCCTTTCTCCCATACCGGGTTCTCTCTGGCCAATTTGAGGGACGGGAAGTGGTCATAGATCCATGTCTAGTGTACATATCAAACCAAGTATGAGGAAATTGATTCTTAAAAGAGAAAAAAATAAATAAAAATCAAACCATCAATGGAGTTACAAAAATACCTGGAGTAAGCTCACGTTCCCGGCTATTTGGCTAGTCTGCTCCCGGGATGCTTTTCTCATCTCTTCCATCAAGAACGTAAGACATGTGGTGCCCCACGAATAGTCTTGAACTTTGTGGAGGGGATGAAAAAGTTTTAAAAGGTTGGCGTACACCCGGTTGCCACTAGCATCGGGGAAAATCACACATCCCAAAACACAGAGCAGATATGTTGTGGCTGCAACATTGACCTCGTCATCGCTAAACTCTGCGTTCAGCGCTTCCTTAGCCTTGGTGCCTATGAACATGTTCATCAGTGCCACCATGCAGAATTGTCTGGTTTTGTATTTAGCGCACCGGCTAAACTCTTCATCGGAGGTCGTTCGGTCCCAGCCAAAGCACTTCTGAGTGTAAACATAAAGCTAGTCCCAGCTTAACTACTTCACATAGTCAAACTTCACCGTCGTACCATGGTCGGTGAGAGCTAGAATCTGCAGCACATCATCGGGTGTGATGGCCATCTCTCCCCACGACATGTGGAAAGTATCGGTCTCAGGATAATACTTCTCCATGAATGCCGATATTGATACCCGGTCATGAGGTAACATGAAGTTTTCGACGGCCGTAGATAGCCCCGATTGCAGTATAATTTCCTTGAACCGTTGACACTCACCTTACAATGGCCAATCGTTCATCTTTGTTGGTGCGGCCTAGGTTTGAGTAGACGGACCGCATTAGAATGGTCCTAATATACACGACGAATTAAAAATCAATTAGAATTAAAGTTAACACTTCTAAGAATAAAAAGACAATATGTTAAGAATGGTGTTTTATAATTATTACCTCAGTAGAGTAGACTTCTTTGGTCCAAGAATCCTTGTACCCAAACAATAGATCTCCTCCATCTCTTGGGAGGCCAGGGATTTGACCTTGTTGTAGACCCTTCATCTTCAAAGATTCGGGGACCTTGTGTCCTCCTTTCTTCCTAGCTTGCTTCTTTGTAGCATTTTCTTCTTCTTGTGTACCACTTGGTCCACCTTCTTCGAAGTATCTATCTTGTGGAATACTTGGTCCTCCTTCTTCTTCGTTTGTACTTATTTGAACGCTTGGTTGAGTTCCTTCGGTTATAACAATTCTCCTAGTGCTCGTTTGTCGTCTTGCACTAGCGGTAACCTTCTTACCACCTTCACGACGAGGCCCCGATAGAATTGTATCGTGGCCTTGCTTAGAACGCCTTTCCCTTCTTGAACTCAACATATTGTTAACAATCGGTAGTAAAAAAAACAACGTAACTACCGATTGTGTACAATCGGTAGTAAAAAAAACTACTTAACTACCGATTGTGCACAATCGGTAGCTCGGGCTCTACATTATCTACCGATTATTAACAAAAAAAATGGAACACAAAAGTCTATGGACAAACGTACAATCTGTAGTTACATAAAAAATTTCACTACCGATTATCACTAAAATTGGATCCAGTAAAACAATCGGTAGTTTATGTCTAAATCTAACTACCGATTGTGACCGATGTTTTTGAGGATCACTAACTAGCACAATCGGAAGTTTAACCCTAAACGAAACTACCGATTATCACTATATTTGCATCCAGTAATACAATCTGTAGTTTATAACCTAAGCATAACTACCAATTGTGCATGATTTTCATGAGCAGTGAAGAACACTTTCACAATCGGTAATTTAATACAACCACGAAACTACCGATTGTACAATCTAACCTAAAACCCTTGATATTCTAGTGACTAATTCATGCGTTTCAAACAATATAAACAAAAGTAATTGATTTACGATTAATCGGTTGAAGATGAATTTGACTGTGCCACAATCGGTAGTTTAAAAAAATGGAAAAAGAAGAGAAAACAAAATTTTAAAATCATTAATTTGAGAGGAAGTGGAGTGAAATAGGTTTAGGTTTAGTTTTTATTAGTGAAAGATTTTTTTGATAATTATTTGATTAGTGAAAGGATATTTTAATATTTTTACATACCCCTAGATCACTCCTTAACCACACCCACATAATTGATTTAAAAAAATCACCCCTAAATAGTTTTTAGTCGCCTTCAAATTCGTTACCTGACTTCTTTCACTATTAAAAACGACCTACTTTGACCCTGACCCGTGACTCATTTTTAATATAGCTCGTCCTCTCTTTACTACTACTCAGATTCTGAGACTCAAGAGTTCATAGAAGAACCGTTCACAAAGGAGCACTACCATATAACACAATTATTTTCCAATCCAGCTATGGCGTCTGTCATCCATCACGGTTTCCAGCCAAGTAGTTAACAACGGGTTCATAGATACCTTCACAAGCAACCCTCAAGACAAAATAGAAAACCTTGGAAAACTGTGGTAAGAAAATGTGGCATTACCTCAAGCCGAGGATAAAAAGGAGTCGAAATACGTGTTAACAACTCAAAGGAGCAAAGAAGAGCGTGTCATAGCCAAAGACAATATCATATGACTGGGCGAAATTAAACAATGACACCTGTCTGATCGAATACCCCCCACCCCACCCCAAAAAAAAACATTAGTGAATTGGCTTAACGAACATCACAACAACAAAGAAATCGCAGAACACAAGATTAACTAATCACAGAAGACTAGCGGAGAAATTGGTATGAGATTTTAAATCAAAATGTCGGACCAATTCAATTCTACGAGGAAAAAGAAAAAGGGAAACCCAGAAATTGAGATAAACTGAAAAGAGTAATATGCAGTTTCATTTCAATTTTTAGAGACCAGGGATTCCTTTAATCCTCTGAAATCTATTCATCATTTGGAAGAATTGTCGTGTAAAATTCAGTCCCAAAAAATACCTAAAAACCTAAAGTTATATATAGTGGAGAAAAATTAATACAACAAATCCAATTTCTCTTTTTCTTTCTCTATTTTCCTCTCTTGGAAACTTGTACTCATTCAGAAATTTAGATAGATAATTAATATTAATCTTTCAAATTCTAGAAACTTCTCTTGTTCTTGTTCTTCATGTGTAGCGAGATTAGAGAAATTAGGGTTTTACTATTGCCAATGATTTCCGTTGTGAACAAGGTATACTTGTCTAGGACTTCCTTGATGTGGAGGAATACAAGGGTAATAATAACGATGGGGTTGAGGGTGGAAATTTGGTGTTGCTTGAAATCTCATTGGTGATGAAGAGATCTGATTATGAAGATGTTGATGATGAGGATTGACGAATCCATGAACAACATTAACAGGTTGATTATTAGCAAATCCGCTAACTGGAGATGTTGTTGATGATGGGGGTGAGTGTTTTCCAGCTACAGGAGAAGAATCTGCTGATACTGGTGGAGGAATCTTTTTAATTGATTTTAATGGAAACAAAAAGGCTTTTATTTTTGATGGACTTGATTTCTCTTTACTTGCTAAATCATATTCTTCCATAACATTAATAAGATCTTCATCAGATTTAATCGATACCAGTGCATCAAGATCTTCATTCGGTAATTGACACTTCAAACTCACTGATAATCCACACAGTTCACAGAGCTTCACCATTAATTCTGCAAATAAAACCCTAAAAGTTGTCAGTTCACATCCAAAGGTAGACACGGGTGTTACGCGTATTAGCCTCACCAAAAAAAAGAGCAGAATGCAAATGAAATGAACGAACCTGAATAAGAAATGGAAGCGTGGTCGACAGACAGAACACGAGTTTCTCCACCATTATAACGAAGTTTTCCATCAGGATAACGAGGGAGAATCTTTCCTCCATAGCTGTAAAGAAACTTAACAGTATTACTAATACTACTAACTTCACAGCTAGATTTCTTGAGAGTTCCCACCATGATGATGATTCCTAGTTTTTCTTCTTTTTTGGTATTTCTGGGTGCCGAGGTTTTTGAGCTCGGAGGATTTGTTTGTTTTATTTTCTTTCAAGCCTTTCTAACTGGCAATCACAAAGTCGTATTTATAATGTTTTTGGCAGAGGTATGAAAATGAGAAGCGGGGTCCATGCTCAATAAAGAAAATGAAAAAGGAATATTTTATTGAAAACGAATTTGATACTTTGATGTCGTAACATAATATAACGGCCACGATATGAAAACGAATCTGGAATATTCTTAACGATTAGCTTAGTTTGTCGAAGCTGCCCTCAGACGTGGCTAGCGGTTTATTCTAGGTCGATCGCCAAGTGTTATAACTGACTAGGGTATTTCCGTCATTCTAAGGCTGATATTCTGCTGCCATGCTGGATATGAATACAACCAGGCACTATCAATGTAGACGATCACTTGGCCATTCCACATAGGAAAAGTAACTGTGTGTTGTCTTGGAACACCAACATTGGTGATCCTATTCGTATTTATACAATTTATGCAGGTGAATTAATCTCAGACGTATATTTAGTAAGACCAGATTGTGCAGAGGTTTAGGCCCTTTAGAGTTTTAGGTTGTTAAGTGTACACCGGCTATATAATAAACTATAAATTTCCATCCAACTGGGTTAACTGAGTGCACTCGTCATTGAAGCTCCAAAATAAGATACGCATCCATCTTGTTTCTCAGTAACTAAAATGGAGAAAAAAACAAAAATTGATGGAAAACCAGAGCAGTGGTCATGGGGATGGTTGTAGGTCCATCATCCTGCAATCTCAACGTTTTATGTTAGGATATGGAGAATTTTGACCAGAAATTTAGACGAATGACAGAATGCCATGGTCGGACTCTAGATGGTTGTTAGGCAAGTCCTATACACCTTTATTGAATGGGTTAGTTTATCTGAATGGATTAGATTATCTAGTCAGGTGTCTGGACAAACTAGCCGTATCACTATGGGAGATGCGGTGAGCGATAATTTTTTTGTTGAATGATAGAGTCTTTGTCGTTAGGATTCTATCAGTATTGATGGATTCTCTATCGCTTATAAATATGTATAATTTTCTTCCAAATTTTCACATTTTTCTTTCTAATTTCGCATAAAATTTTCTAAATTCTTTTTCCAAAGTTTTTATTGTAAAATAAATCTTCTGCCACAATGAGTGTAAGGCATAAAAGAAACAGAAAAGGACAACCACCAGACTCCTCAAAGAGTGGAGTGGACTGAAATTAGGATGAGGAGTTCCAACATGTTAGACAACTAGCATGCACTGGTGTAGTGGAGGACCATATATCGGACAATCAAGAAAAAAATCAGTTTACCAGGCTAAGTAGTGGGCGGACTGAATTGGATACGGTGTTTAGGTGGCTCCCTAATGAAGTTCAAGAAAGAGTCCGGAGATATCTTTGATATCGTTTATATTTTTTAAACCATAAAAACCATAGGTCAATTGTTGTTCAAGTATTATTAGAACGTTGGTGGAAGACTACAAATATGTTCTATTTTAAGGATTTCGAATGCGGAAAGTTTATTCGTTCTCTAATTAATTTTTAGGATTTTTTTTTGTTTTACATGCAAACTTTAGGATTTATATCCAAAGTTTAATTCCAAAATAATGTTTATAGGAGTTACACCGTTAGATATGTATATGTTGACGGGAATACTATGTGAGGGAGATATGATTTAGTTTGACCAGGTTAATTGGTCATTACAATCGAGATGGAAACAACGTCTTGAATTGTATTGTTGATGCAAATGAGCAAGTTATAGCCTATTTGGAGGCTAAAGACTTGAGTGTCGTAATTTATCTCAGCAGGGGTCCATTTTGATGGGAAATAGGCCAAAAAATTTAGCCAAATTCCATCGTTTAGGGTTTCAAACAGGCGTTTTTACTATTTTAGGAAAGTTTTTATTTTGTTAATAACTTATTCGTTAAGAGTCCGTTTGGATCACCGTTTGTGGCATAAATTTTATCTTTTAATGTACTTTAATATTTAGGAAAACCTCGAATTTTCCAAAAATAGCAAATTTCGAGTTTGAGTCGGTTTAGGGGTTTTTTTCATCCTTTCTTGGCTTAGGGTTTTTCCCCATGTCTATATAAGAGTCTTCAGTATATTTTTTTAAACGGTTGAATTCGATTAATAAATTTTCTTTATTAAATTTTGCTCAAGTTTAATCGATTTTTATCTACAGTTGGGAAACCGAAGTCTAGATACTAATCATCGTTTATAGTCGGTGTTCCTAGGAATATTCGAAGTCTGAAAAAAACCTCTCTTTTCTTTCTATTCGCTATTATCCGTTGCATCAATTGTGCTGATGAGCAAGGAAATAATGACCACATATCAATTAAAGCTGGTGGAATTAGAGTCTCTGGGTTGAAGGCTTGATCACACTCGTTGTATACTTTGTTCTTACTTTATTAGTTTAGTAACTCTACAACCCCTTTAGTGGCATAAGAAGTTGAAAACAAATAATAATTACACAGCTCCTCGTGTGAACGATCATACTACCGCAATATTACTTGTGAATATTAGTGGGAAATATCTAAAATAATTTTTTGCACTTACGTCACCCATCAGTATTTTCAAACAATTCATTAGTCACACCATTATAAATAGGAAGTCTTGTATTCTTACAAACTCATCTCAGAACACACTTTCTGTCTTGTGGAAAAGCCAACTTGTGAAGAGATAGTAGTATTCGAATTAGGCGAAACATCTTGCATTGCCTTTTGTTTAAAATCTTCTTTGGGATCAAGAAGCCTTTAATTTAACCACTGGTGGAAGGCTAGATAATTAATTAGTTTTCGTTGATTACTTATTATGAAATAACGATGTATTTATCTTAACGTTTTTATTCTATGTTCATTCTTTTCTGGTATAAGGACACTCAAGTTTGTTTGAAAATTTGACTATTACAGATCTAAGTGTTTCTGGATCCATGGGATAAAAATGTTGATCGGTCAATGTTAACAGACACCGTTCTGTGTGGTTGATTAATAGTGGAATCAATTTATTTTTGCAGCGGTTACGTACTTTTGAAGATTAAAATTGAAGATTGAAGACTTTTCTTTTAGCTTTTGATTGTTTTGTATGACTTTATGATTATCTGGGATTATACAAGAAGTTGATTTCTATAAGCATCAGACTTGTTGAAGATCGAATAAATTGTCTAGTTGCATTTAGTTGCTTGGATAGATATAATTCATCAAGATTGATTACTTCAACAACCATTGTCTTGGTTTGATATTTTGATTATATGAGTTTATTGATAAAAGAAAGATAATTTTATTCTACTTTATCATTGATCTAAAGTTTCATTTGGGTGATCGATAAGTGAGTAGGTTTATGGAATAAATTAGTATTTTGTTGTTTCTGGTTACGATCCAAAGGAATTAAGTGCAGTAGTCTTCACAACGGTGAAGCAACTCAAGATAGTGAAATCTGTTTTGGGATGTGTTTTCTAGATTGGTTGTAGGCACAGAGATACTGAAGGAACTGGGTAACTTAGGGTAGTTTACTTGGTATCACATATATGAAGTTGTGGTAGTCAATTTGTATAGCGGCTTAATTCCGAGAGTATTCAAACCTGGACTAGGTCTCGAAATTTTTCTGTTAAATAATTTTTCTCGTTAACAAAATCCTATGTGTTATGTGATTGTGATACTTTACGCGTTATAATTGTTATAGTTATAACTAAATAATCATATGTGTACATTAATTACAACTTAGTGGATTATTTCTTTAATAATATAATGATTTATTTATTTTTTTGATCTATATAAAGCGCAGTTGTATTAGATACTTGGTTAACTACAATTTTAATACAAAACTTTATATAAAAATTACCCGTTGGTCCCTTTAAAACCAGCTAAATGGTTACCTTCTGAAGTACACTTGGATTTTTTTCTCCTTCTCGCAAACAAATTTTCCAGTTAACGCAATAATTTACTTTGTTGTACAAATTCATTGTAAATAAATTGTTCAGTTACACCTATAAATATGAATAATATTAAAGAATTAGGGCACTTGATTAACCATCAACGAATAAACTGTCAAGTATTTACCTTCTGTATGTAGTGTTGGAGAAAATGAGTTTAACTAAATGCTTTTTGGTCTTGGTGTGATGTGAATGAATCTCTTTAGTTTAGTCCCACATTGGGTATTCTAGAGAAGGATGTCCATTATATAACTATTCTCATGTGGATAGTTAGACAAACAAGAGGGTGGAATGGGGTGGACAAACAATACATGGGCTAATAATGTATTGGGCTTGCCAATGAGAAACACATCAACCATGATCTTATTTTTACCAAAAATAGTTTTACAAATCCGAAACCCTATATAGTTTTACAAATCCGAAACCCTAAAGGATTCTTTTTATGTTTTGGGAAAACTTGATTTACAAGAAATCCGAAACCCTAGAGGTTTCTTTTTTCCTATAAATACAAAACGTTTTCAGAGTTAAAATCCATCCCAGAAGCGGCTACTATCATGTCTTCTTTTCACCATCTTCTCGCTTTGTTTTGCGCTTTGAGTGTTTATTTCCCTTCCTTCCGTGTTGCTAAGTTCAAGAGTGGGTAGTCTGTATTATACTAATACAAGCTATATCGGGCAGTCTTATCCTGGACACATCTTCGCAAGTTGGGGTTTAGCATTGCTCTTCTCGAGTATACCCGCGAACTAATGTGTTAAGGACAACTTGTTGAACCTGTGATTCTGCCCTCGTAGTTGTCCTTGGTAGAGTTGTTTTCAATTCAGTTCTATATTACGGTTTGAAACAAGCACCTAAACAATGACATGAAAAATTTGATCATGTGATGATTTCTAGTGGTTTTAGGATTAATGAATCTGACAACTGTGTTTACACTAAACTTGTTAAGGATGCCTGCGTAATTGTATGCTTGTATGTTGATGATATGCTGATACTAGGTACAAACATGGATGTTATTAATTCCACTAAGAAGTTGTTGAATGAGAACTTTAGCATGAAAGAAATATACTTAAGAAATAAGAGGTGAACAAGTCTCGGCTTCCACATACATGTTTGGTAGCTCCAGAGTCTACCCACCAGTCCCTCACATTTTTCACCAGAGAAACTTCAGACACCATAGCAGAAAACTCGTTTTTATTCTCAGCAACCAAGTTAACATTATTTTTCTTATTAAGGTCCTTACATTGTCTACAGTGAATTGCCACATGACCACGATTTCCACAGACATAACAAGCACCCTTAATCTTAGTAATGCCAGATTCAGGTTTACGAAACATACCTTTGTGAGGACCATGCTTAGGGTTGCGTTTGTTGTTATCACCTTTTCCAGATTTGTGTTCAGTCATATGAGCCTTATTTGTCATATCTCTTGCAGACGAAACATTCTTGTCTTTGGTGCATAACATTTCTTCAAGTTTAATCTTCTTTCCCAATTCAACCATGTTGATTTCACCAGTTTCATGCC
>JAJJMC010005141.1:5118912-5134079 GCA_023531435.1 Papaver californicum
AACCCATATTAGAAAATCAAATTTCCGAAAATGGAATAGAAAAAAAAGAAGAAAAAGAGTAACTGAACTCAGTTTTATAAGAACAAGATATCCAAATAAAGAGTAGGAAATACAATTACCACCAAAAACAAATCAAAGCACAAAGTAAATGTTTAAAAGGTTGAACTCACGCTCTTATTTTTGTTGGGCTTGTCCCATCAGCACCACCAACAATCAAAATGCTCTGATAAGTTTAGGGTTTCTCCTCTGATGAGTTACAGAGAAATGGAAATGGAGATAAGATAGAGAAAGGAGGCGGTGATAAGATGCGTCCAGGATAAGATTGCCCGATATAGCTTGTATTAACACAATACATACTACCCACTCTTGAACTTAGCAACAGGGAAGGAAGGGAAATAAACACTCAAATCGCAAAACAAAGCGAGAAGATGGTGAAAAGAAGACAAGATAGTTGCCGCTTCTGGGATGGATTTTAACTCTGAAGACGTTTTGTATTTATAGGAAAAAAGAAACCTCTAGGTTTCGGATTTCTTGTAAATCAAATTTTCCTAAAACATAAAAAGAATCCTTTAGGGTTTTGGATTTGTAAAACTATATAGGTTTTCGGATTTGTAAAACTATTTTTGGTAAAATGACAAGAAGTGGTATCTTTATAGTTCCGGGGAGGACTCCTTATCCTGAAGCAGAATATGCCAAGAAGTGGTATCTTTAGAGTTCAAGTGTACACTCCGACTTATTCTGAACGATTCTTATCTCCGACCCAGCAACTTGATCGATTTATGGAAATCTAAAGATTAGCTTAGTACCATCATTTTCTCTAGTTATCCATCATTTTAACCGAATGTCTATCGATCTTAGTCAATTTCACATGTTATCTATTAACCTTATCCAATACCGCTCGACCTCACTAGATTTATCCTACATTTCAAGGGTTTATATGGTTACCTATCAATTCAAACCGAATTTCCATCAACTTCAAAAATCATTCAAATGAAGATTTGAGGATGGGTTTCGATTTAGGGTAAATTAAACACTCAGAGAAGTTTTGGGTTTTTGATTTTGGTAAGACAATAAATAGTGGAATTTTAAAACATCTAGGCGAGTGCGGATCAATGACTTGTCATAGGTTGATATCGTTAGATATGTTAGATCGATAAAAAAATGAACGAGTTTGATTGAGATTGAATGAAATTCAATGAATCTGAGTGAAATCGAGTGAAATTGATGAAAATTGATATAATTTGAGTAAGATCAATCAAAATTGAGTGTATTCAAGTCAGTTCGATAAAAAATTGAGTGAATTTTAGTGAGATTGATGAAAATTGAATGAACTCAAGTGAGATTGATGAAACATTGAGTGATTTCTAGTGAAATAGAATAAAAATGACTAAATTCAAAATAGATTGAAGATTAAAAAGTGAGTTCGAACTCAATATTGATTGACCTCGTCCGATTCCATATAATATTCATCAGTCTCGCTCAGTATTGCTTAATCTTATTTAGTATCCTTCAATTTAACTTGATTTCATTTGAATGCACTAAATTTCGCTTGATGTGTTCACTTGTCTCACTCAGTTTCACTTCAAATTAGTCAGTCTCGTTCAATTTTGCTCTTGATTTTTCAATATTACTCAATTTCACCCAATATCTCTCGATCTCTTTTAGTTTTATCATTTGTGTATTAACATGTTTAGATTTTGGGTAAATCGTCTCTATTGCTTTGAGGGGCCAACGAAGAACGCAAATTGGGCAAATCAAAGTTGAATTGTAACGAAATTAGAGGAATTTATGTTCAATTTAAATATAGGGTTAAGAAAATACACCAAAATCGAACTAGTTTGAGTGAAAGTGGGGAAATTGATAATTCAATCTTGTTGAATTGAGACGATTGCATTGAATAAAATTTAAAATTTGATACTTCAAATATAATAATGTAATTTACAAAATTTTAATGAGAATTTGATTGCATTTGAACGAAATTTTAGTAAAACTGAAAGTATACGAATCCTAATTATTAGTTTTTTCTTTGTGAATTAGGGGGTATGTATCAAGTGAGGTTGATGAAACAATGAGTGAATTCTAGTGAGATGGAACAAAATTGACTGAATTCAAAATAGATCGAAGATTAATTAGTGAAATTGATGAAAAACAAGTGACTTCGACTGAGGTCGAGTGAAACCTATGAATATTGAGTGAACTTAAGTGAGATCGAAGAATATTAAGTGAATATGAGTTAGATCGTGAGATCGATGAAAAAATGAATGAGTTTGATTGAGACTGAATAAATTTAATGAATCGAGTGAAATTGATGTAAATTGATATAATTTGAGTAAGATCGATCCAAATTGAGTGTATTCAAGTGAGTTCGATAAAAAATTGAATGAATTTAGTGAGATTGATGAATATTGAATGAACTCAAGTGAATTGATGAAACATTAAGTGATTTATAGTGAGATTGAACAAAATTGACTGAATTCAAAATAGAACGAAGATTAATTAGTGAGTACAAACTCAATATTGATTGACCTCATCCGATTTCATATAATATTCATCAGTCTCGTTCAGTATTCTTTGATATTATTTAGTATCCTTCAATTTAACTTGATTTCATTTGAATGCACTAAATTTCGCTTAATGTGTTCACTTGTCTCACTCAGTTTCACTTCAAATTAGTCATTCTCGTTCAATTTTGCTCTTGATTTTTCAATATTACTCAATTTCACCCAATATCTCTCGATCTCTTTTAGTTTTAGCATTTGTGTATTAACATGTTTAGATATTGGGTAAATCGTCTTTATTGCTTTAAGGGGCCCACGAAGGACCTAAAATTGGGCAAATCAAAGTTGAATTGTATCAAAATTAGAGGAATTTATGTTCAATTTATATGTAGGATTAAATTATCCTTAATTAATAACCTCTTTCACTAAGTTGGAATCTTCACCGGAACCCTAAACCCAAACCTACCGATATTGTTCATATTATGTCTTTAATGACCTTTTCTACTAAGTCGAAATCTTTACCAGAGCTCTATCGTCGATAACAATATCCAAAATAAGTCAGAATCTTCAACGGAACTCCAAAGATACCAGTTCTTGTCATATTCTGCTTAAAAATAAGTCAGAGTCCTCACTAGAACTCTAAAGATACCACGTTTTGTCACCGGAACTCCAAACCTACGGATGTTCGTCATATTATCCTAAATGAACTCTTCGTCTAAGTTAAAATCTTCACCGGAACCCTAAACCTACCGATGCTCGTCATAATATCCTTAATGACCACTTACCCTAAGTCGGAATCTCCATCGGAACCCTAAATCTACCATCACTGGACTTAAAAACTTTGTATAATCAAAAGTCAAGGACAATTCTTATTTTTTTTTCATTTCTCTGATTCATTCTCATATATTAAAATTTATGTATAATCGAAGATTGATACAATATCTAAAATTATTATAATTTATATATATTTTTTTAGATTTTTGTAACTCGAAGGTTGATAAATAAACCTAATGCACGAGTTCGTTTTAACATAAAAAGGAACACACATGCTACTCACACACTTTTCTCAATCCGTATGAGAGTCCCAAACATAATCTCCACTGTCCAAAAAAATTTACAATCCGTATGACCAACCTTATCCACCGTTCAAAATATCTATACAAAAAGCGAAAGTAGATTGTTTCACTTCATTTTCCAAATTCCCTCTCTCTCTCTCTTTCGTTTTTCTCTCTAACCCTAGCTAACACAATCTCCGCGTCCTTTCTCTATCCCATCTCCATTTCCATTTCTCTGCACCTCCCTGTTTCCTTAACGAAAAAAAATGTTGATTTGTTTTTTTTTCATCTGAAAACCTAGAAATCAACTAGCACAAAAAGACTAATCCAAACCTCCATCTCAAAAATAATACTATCAGATCCAGAAACAAACCCCTCTTTTGTAACCATAGTCCTTAGATCTAGTTGATTTTCTCCTGAAATAAAAAACAAACCTAAATCTCATATGCGATACAATTGAAGACTCAAAAAAGAAAATATTATTAGGTATAAATCATATTCTTGTTACCTGATTTCCGCCATTTTTGCTTGATTTTGAGAATATTTTTTGTGAATAGTATCTTTTAATTTGCAAGATAACATTTCTGCAAAATTGTGAGATTTTTGTTTTTTTTACAGTATTTGAAAGAGTTTTAAAGCATGGGTTTGATTTTGATTTTAGATTTATATGAACTAAAAAATTATTTTTGGTTTGGTTGATTTCTAGGGTTTGGTTTGGTTGATTTAAAAAAAAAAATAATTTCTGATGATCTAAAAGAACTCATTTTCAATCCCTGTTTTTGTATCATTTTTATTTTATTTTCTTAAGGTTTACATCGATTGTTTTGATTGTGATTTTTTTCTGATTTTTGGAGATAGGGTTACACGTATGAGAACTGAAATCATCATCAGAGCTACTCGAACTCAAATTGTTCTTGGTATAAAAGTTAAACTCTTAACTCTTTATTTGAGAAGTAATCAGTAGCTGCAAGTTATTGAAGTACTGTTAATCATATGTTGGTAGTGCTGATGACGTTTTTGTATAAGGGTAGTGTTTGATGTTTTTGTCTCTATTTCACATAGTAGTTAAATTTTCCTAAGATGTTTTAGAAAATGCAGTTGAATGGTATATCAGTTTGTCATTGGTGTTGCACAAGTTAATAGACATGCAGTTGCTTTGGTTAATTAAGATGTTAAATTTCTGTTAAATTAGGGTATGTTTGTATGAAACAGACTTCTTCGGTAACTGCTACAGGATACACTTGGCTCCATTCAGCGATGAGTATTTGTATGCTGAAATAACAAATAAGGTACCTAGTTTTTCTTTCATACGTTCTTTTTTAAGTTCCATACATTATATTCGGCTTGTATGTGGTGCAAGTGCAACACAGTTTGTATTTTGTACTTAGTACCTTTTCCCAATTCTTTTTCATTTGGATGTTTCTATTGATCCACAACTTTTTCTGTTATATTTTCTGATTGTAGGTGTTGTTTCTATTATAGGCTCTCTTCTTCTGATAATCACATGCTATTTGAAAATAGTTCTGTTTTGTTGAAACCAGGTTAATAATAGTACATGTACATGAAAAATGCAAATTTCTCACAAGTTTTTCTACCTAGGATCTGGATTATCAAGTTCCACAACATTTTTTTGTTCCTCAACCATCACTTTGATGGCTGTTTTTGATGTGCATTTCTCAATGGTATCCTACATACTACAGTCGTACCTTTGCCATTTAGTTTTAGTATGTTTCATGTAAATAAATACTAATTGATTCCATTTTAATGAAAGAGATATCTCAGCTTAAATGTGAATGTGAATGCCATATTGTAACTCAATCTGTGAGATAAGACAGGTGTGATAATTTCATTCTTGTAATGCTATCTTGGTCTTCTTTTCTAGTTTCTTTATTTGAAAATAATTTGGTAACTGACTTTTGTGCAGTTAGAAGTATAACAATGTTCTTGGTTTAGAGTCAGTTAGGCTGGCTTCTTGGTAAAAACAATCTTGGTCTTAAATTAATTGTTTACCATCCTTAGGCTCTATTATTGTTGAAGTCAACGCGAGTTTACTGCGTCATGTTTACTGGATGATAGAACATGTTTAATGCAGTAGTCTATTTCCTCTAGCTGGAATATATTTTGCTTAAAATGTGACTGAATTTTTTTTTACTTTGATTTTCTAGGGTTATTACTAGTAAAAATGTACCATACTTTTTTTTTCTGATTTGATGTGTGTTAGTTTTTGCTAGAGCGAGTTAATATTAGTGTTATAAATGAATTATATCCTTGGGCTTAATTATTTGTTTTATGTAAACACAGGTATAGAGAACTTGACTGGGGAACATATTGATTATGATGGATATTCGGTGATGCCGATGGGTCTATGTCAATATACTATTCTTGTGATTCGTAATAAAACTTTCTGAAGTTTGCTATCCTTACCTAAACGTTGTGACTATTGAAATATCTTTAGCTAAAGATATTGAAGATAGTAGTAATAGCCTTGTTTTTTTATAATGGAAACTTGAATGTGTGTTCAAGAAAAACCTGAGATACATGCAGTTACCGTCTATAATTTGATTCAACGGAACAAGGAACAAGAAGTTGATCTTAATTTTTATTCTAAGCTGAACTGTGTTTGGCTTGGACACTATACAGTTCCACAAGAAATGGATGAAGTCTCCAACTGGCTTACTGGTGAATCCCTAGATGAACATGAAGTTGAAGATAGACGTACTGGTGATGATTTGCAAGAAGATAAGAACGACGATGTTGGCGATGTAATTGGTGGGGATAATGAAGAACATATCAATACATGTATAATTATAGAATCTTAATAGAAGTTAATTAAGATGTTTTGGTTACTTTAATCTCAATTAAAAGTGGATAATTATAATTATAGAATCTTGATTAGAAGTTACCATTTATAATTATATAATTTTAATTAGTGATGATGTTTAATATTAATTTTTAATTATAATTATATTTTGGGATTATCTAAATCAGAATTTGTTCTTAACGAGCAAAGAAATTTGGTATTTTAAAAACTTAAACAACCAACTTCAGGCCAATCAAAATTAGAATTCCAAAACAATTTGATAGCTTAAAAATCTAAGCAACCAACTTTAGGCTTTTAGGGAACAAAACAGTTTGGTAGCTTAAAAATCTAAGCAAATAACTTCAGAGATGAATCTATCTCATAAGATCATTCACCCGACTTAGAGGTTGTTTTTAGACCCATAGACTTCCAAAAGTTACCTAATTTAGGGTTATAATTGTGTGCTTCTAAATTTTTATTGGATCACTTTGCATCCAAATACCAAGAGGACTTGCCTGTTCCTGAGATTGTGCATGAACCGATTGATATTTCCCCAGTCCCAATATTATCCCCATATTATGTTCTTTACGCACTTCCAAGTGTAGTAAAAACTTGGTTTGGGGGTAATCCCTTGTTTTTGGTAGTTTCAGTGTCTCCGTGTTGCCATAATATAAGTGTGAAACTGTCATTTGTATATATTGTATTTGGGTTGATCCCCAAATTTTCAGGTTGTTAATTTATGGATATCCTTTTTGTACATATCCAGTAGGTAGATTTTTATTTTCTTTTTAGGATTTTTGTTCATTTTTATTTTTGGTATTCTTTGTTATTACTATCGTTTGATGTGTGTTACAGAGAATACTACTTTTCTTGCGTCAATCAGGTGAGACGTTCCAATCCCTTCTCTTTGATTTACATTTTTTTCTTTTATTTATATTTATTGCATACCATTTTAGGTTGCACGGTTTGAAACATTGGGGACAATGTTAAATTTAGGTTTGGGGGTAAAGTTTCAGAAAATTGATGCCAATAAAGAAACTCTGAAATTTAGAAACTTGTGAATTATTCAGGATGACACTAACCATTCTAGGTAAATGGAAACATAGCCCTTATCTATATGAATTGGTGTGCCCAGCTGAATGGTCTATTCATATCTGAATACACTCAAGTGTTAGAAATAACATGATAACCATTGAACAAGTATATCCCGGAATCATCATAATCATATCACTTTCTATTTTTATTTTTGCAATTTTATGTTTCTCTAAGTGATTTGGTAGGGCCCTAGTAATGTCATAAGGTCATAGCTCGGATGCGTTAGAATTTTAATTTTGTTGAAAAAACAAAAATTGAAAATTGACACTTTAATAGCAATACGTGTGTGTTTTCCCTGTCTCCGTCTCCTAAGCAAGCGTGGAATGCAGGATCCATGGGAACTATCATGTAATTTGCTGAAAAGGAGCATGCCCTTAGATTTAAAAGATCTAATCATGTAGTCATAAAAAAAAGATGAAAAAAATAAAATAAAAAATCATGTATATAAATAATAATAAAAATATGAGCATTCGAGCCGGACTTTATACTAATATTTTGGGAAACACCGTTCACCTTAGTCAACATATGCACCATTCATTACTTCTATATATATTTTCTAATCTATCCATGTGTTTGAATTTGATTGATTTCGAGCAATGTGAATTTTTATCCAGCTTTGGATGTTCAATGATTATTTGAGTAGAGTTGCATTTTTATATGAATTTTAGTACGTTGAGTGCAAACTCGTGTACAATAATTGGATTCATACAGGGTAATGATTCTTATAGTCGCAGAATTCAGTATGCCCACTAAATAGCTTGTTTAGTGTTTACCCTCAATCGTTAACGAGTAGTTAAAAATTGGAGTAAAGGTTTTGTGGGTATACCTCTTGTAAACCCTCACGAGACAAAACTCGTCCACTAGGGAAACCTAGGGGTTTAAAGGCTTATTACATATGCTAAATGTAGTCACAATTCCTGCGAAAGTGAGTTAGCATTTTATTTTCTAGATTAGATTTGCTCGAGGACTAGCAAATAGCAAGTTTGGTGGTATTTGATAGACACATTTTTGTGTCTAAATTGCGCTCGATTATCTATTTTGATAGTGTTCGACTTTGTACTTATTATAGCTTTTTATGTCTTGTAGGTATTTTTGAGAAATAAATATTTGTGGAAGAATCGGCTTGAAAAGTGATAAAGGCACCCGGAAAATTACTAAAGGCACCCGAGGAGAATTGATAAAGGCACCCACCAGTTGGATTGGGGGCACCTCCCTTTTGTATTTGAAAATCGAAATTGGCGGGAAAATTTTTTCTTCACGTGAGAAGTTTTCTGAATTTGGTTGATACATGTTTTTTAGATATTTGGGGTAATTCTAATCTACCCAAAGTGAAGTAAACAACCAAAATAAGTTAAACACAAGTCAACAAATATTTTTAGCCGGAAAAAAGGGCTGGCAGAAGTGCATCTGGTCAGAAAAAAGAGTTGTATCCAGATCAACTTAGGAAGGGTTCCCAGGGTTAACTAAGCCTATAAGCAAAGAAAATTAAAAAGGAAGCATCGGAAAAAATTCAAGGAAGAAACGAGTTCTACTGGTGAAGAAAGAGGTGAAGAACATAAGGTGTTCCAAAAGTGTCGTTGATGTTGTCGCTGACGCAGCCGCTGAAGCAGTCCTATTTCTGAAGCAGTTCAAGTCCGTTCTTTTCTGTTTCCTGCTTCTGTAACACAGAAAATACTTCTCCGTAACGCTTTAAGCGTGTCTGTTTTTCTGTGTTACCTCTATTTCATCATTGTAAACACTTTTTGAGCTATGAAATATATTTTTGAGGATGTTTCCACTACAATGAGCTAATCACCATCACTGGGGAGACGGAGGAAGCTATTTCTCCAATGATTAAGTGGTAACTTCTATTTTATCTATTTTTTACAATTCTTTTATTATTAATTGGTTTGAATTAAATTGAAAAAAAATGGTTTTTCTCAAATAATTGTGTTTTCTTTTGATGGGTCATGCTTAGTTATAAACTTTTAATGTCTCATGCTTTCGATTTACAATTATTCTTTTAAAAACCTAACTTTGGCAATATTTAGAATAAGTTGAATAGAATTGTAAGATTTTATCACTAGAAATATTGGTTAATAGTGGAATCCCTAACCCTAGTTCTTCCCATCAATTTAAAATCAAGTTTTCTTTAATTCTCTTTATTTTTAGTCATTAAAATTAGGTCTAGAAATCGAATCTTCACAAGTCTGAGAATCAAACCCTTTTTACCACTATATTAAAATCACATCAGCGGACTATTGTGTTAAGGACAATTTGCTGAGCAGGTGGCTCTGTCCATTGTGTGTATATCAATTCAGAGATTTCATTAACCTTAACATCTTCTTCTGTTTAGTATTTTTATTGTTGCAGACACAATAATCTTAACACAATACACTTCTTCTGTAACAATGGGTAAAAATGATGTTGACAGACCAGAAAAATTCAGTGGCAAAGATTTCAAAAGATGGCAATCAAAGATGTTGTTCTTTATGAGTTTTCATATGTTAGCTGAATTAGTACTGAAATCTTTGATGAGGGTTTGAATGATGCTGGAAACGAAAGGGAGTTGGAAAGTTGGGTTAGACAAAACTATATGGAAAAAAAATCATATTATGAATTGTTTAGAAGATGCACTGTATGATTTTTATAATCCAAAAAACAACTTTTCTGCTTTTGATTTTTGGGCTGCTTTAGAGGCAGAATACCAAGCTGAAACTGCTGGAAGTAAGAAATTTTTGGTAGCTAGGTTCCTGGAATACAAAATGTCAAATGATAAATTTTTGGTTGATCAATTCCTTGAACTTCAGCGTATTATCAATGAAATTCTTGCTGAAGGTATGGTGATAGATGAAACTTTTCAAGTGTGTGATTGAGAAAAATTACCGTCTTCCTGGTCTGAATACAAACGTAGAATTAGACATGAAACTGGTGAAGTCAGTATAGTTGATTTGGGTAAGAAGATTCAAGTGGAAGAATTACTGTGCTCCAAAGACAAGAACGTATCTTCTGCAAGGGACATGTCCAACAAGGCTCATGTAATTGAACACAAGTCTTCCAATACTGAAAAGGGCAACAATAGCAAACGCAACCCTAAGCCTGGTCATCACAAGAAAGGTATATTTCAGAAACCCAAATCTGGCATTGGTAAAATTAAAGGTGCATGTTATGTTTAAGGAACTCCTGGACATATGTCAATGCACTATATAAAATGTAAGGATCTTAATAATAAGAAAAACAATGTTAATTTAGTTGAAAACAACAAAACCGAGTTTTCTGGCACGGTGTCTGAAGTCAATTTGGTAACCAATGTGAGAGACTGGTGGGTAGACTCTGGTGCTGCCAAGCATGTCTGTAGAAACAAAGATATGTTCACCTCCTATCATAAGATAGGGGAAGGGGAGAAACTCTACATAGGTAACTCATCTGCAGCACAGGTTGCAGGAAAAAGCAAAGTTGGGCTAAAGCTCACTTCTGGCAAGAATCTCACATTAAATGAAGTTCTTCATGTTCCGGACATCTGCAAAAATATTGTATCTTGTGGTGTTTTAGATGATAAGGGTTTTAAACTTTTTTTTGGAATATGGGAAAGTTATTGTCACTAAGGGTAAGGATTATGTAGAAAAGGGTTATAAGACTGAGGGTCTCTACAAACTAAATGTAACCTCTGATGAAATGAATAAAATTGATTCTCCTGCTTATGTTTGTGTGTCATTGAATGTTTGGTATGGTAAAATTGGACATGTAAACTATAAGTCAATGCATAAACTAGCTAGCATAGGCTGCATACCCAAATTTAGTTTGGATAATGAACATAAATTTCAAGTATGTGTAGAATCAAAATATGCTAAAAAACCTTTTAGAAAAAATATTCAGAGAAATTCTAAACCCTTAGAATTAATTCATTCAGACCTAGTTGACATGAAATAAGTTCAAACTAGAGATGGTAAGGAATGGTTTGTCACTTTTATAGATGATTGTACGAGGTACTGTCACATATATTTACTTAAAGGTAAGGATGATTCCTTAGAAGCCTTTAAGATGTATAAACTAGAAGTTGAAAACCAAATGAGTGCTACCATTAAAACTGTTAGGTCTGACTGTGGTGGTGAATATGTAATTTCTATAGGATATTTTTGCATAGAATACGATATTATACACAAAGTAACCCCTCCTTATTCACGATATTATACACAAAGTAACCCCTATCTTGGATAAGGTTTTCACTCCTCCACCTAAAAGAACCAAGATAGGACCCAAAACTGTTGACTGTGTCTTTATAGGGTATCCTGAGCACACTACTGCATATAGACTTATGGTTGTAAGTTCTAAAATTTCTGAAATTGGTAAGAATACTATTATGGAATCTAGGGATGATGTGTTCTTTGAAAATATTTTTCCATTAAAATCTGATTCTCGCATGATATATGTTGATCCCCTAGATGTCCCTTCGACCAGTCAGACATTACTTTTAGAGGAATATGAATTTGAATTTGAGCCTAGAAGAGGTAAAAGACTTAGACCTGAAAAATCTTGTGGGCCAGACTTCATAACATGCTTAGCTGAGACTGATCCACAAACTTATAGAGAAGCCATGACTTCTTCTGAAGCTCCATGGTGGAAAGAATCCGCTATAAGTGAAATGGATTCCATTATATAAAATGGTACTTGGGAGATTGTAGATTTACCTCTAGGGTGTAAACCCATAGGTTTTAAATGGATCTTCAAAAGGAAACGTAAGGTAGATGGAACTGTGGAAAAATACAAAGCTAGATTAGTAGCTAAAGGCTATAAACAGAAAGAAGGTGTAGATTTCTTTGATACTTCACCTGTTACGAGAATTACTTCCATTAGGATGTTAATTGCTATTGCTGCCATTCATAACTTAGAGATACATCAAATGGATGTAAAAACAACTTTTCTAAATGGTGAATTAGATGAAGAAATTTATATGGACCAACCTGAGAAATTTGTAGTGAAAGGTTGTGAAAACAAAGTTTGTAAACTGAAAAAATCTTTGTATGGTTTGAAACAAGCACCTAAAACAGTGGCATAAAAATTTTGATCATGTAATAATTTCTAGTGGTTTTAAAATCAATGAATCTGACAAGTGTGTTTATACTAAACTTGTGAATGATGCATGTGTGATTGTATGATTGTATGTTGATGATATGCTTATACTTGGTACAAACATGGATGAAATTAATTCCACAAAGAACATGCTAAATGAGAACTTTGACATAAAATAATTAGGCCCCGCTGATGTGATTTTAGGGATGAAGATTATAAGAAATTATAATGGATATAGTCTTAGTCAATCTCATTATGTTGACTCTGTGCTTAAAAAATATAATCATTTTGATTGTAAACCTGTTTGTACTCCGTATGATCCTTGTTGTAGACTCAAAAAGAATATGGGTAATGGAGTTTCACAACTTGAATATTCACGTGTTATGGGAAGTATGATGTATTTGATGAATTGTACGAGACCAGACATTTCTTATGCTGTGAGTAGGTTGAGTAGGTATACCTGTAATCCAGGGCAGGAGCATTGGGATGCACTTATTAGAGTGTTAAGGTACTTGAAGTACACTTTGAACTTTTGTATAAATTATGAAAGATACCCTGCAGTCCTTGAAGGATTTTATGATGCAAACTGGATATCAGACTCAGAGGAGTCTAAGTCTACGAGTGGATATGTTTTCACTCTAGCATGTGGGTCTGTATCTTGGAAGAGTTCCAAACAGACATGTATAGCTCGATCCACTATGGAATCGGAGTTTATTGCGTTAGATAAAGAAGGAGAGGAAGCCGCTTGGATAAGATGTTTTTTAGAAGACATTCCTCTTTGGAATAAGCCTATGCCAGCTATATCTATACATTGTGATAGTCAAGCTGCAATAGCTAATGCTAAAAACAACAACTATAATGGGAAGTCTATACACATTCGTAGAAGACATAATTCCCTAAAACAACTAATCTCAACTGGCATTATTTCTGTTGACCCTGTGAGGTCTAAGGAGAATATCGCGGACCCTTTGAAGAAAGGTTTGTCTAAGGAGATAGCTAGTAATGCATCAAGGGGGATGGGGCTTTAGCTCATTAAATAAACTTTCCATGAAGGATAGTCAACCTTGCTGACTGGAGATCCCAAGATCAAGGTTTTGAATGAGACAACTAATTTGTGGTGGGTTAAAGGAAACACTATCAGAGAATTTCATTCTCTGTCCATTCCCTATGGTGTAGACTTGATAATTTGACTGCATGTGAAGAATGACTTTTTATTAAGTCTTAATGAGTTTTATAGTTTCAATTTAAGATTGAAGTGGGGTGTAGCGGTAAAAACTCTTGATGAAACTCACCTATCTGAATGTGGAAGTAGGACGTTTCCTGTGAGAATTGAGCTGATTCACTAGAGCATTCTGAGAAACGGGATACATCCAAGGAAAAAATGGACACAACGGAACGAACTTGACAGCACCTAGAGTGATATCACGCATGGAAGTTATTGATGAACTACACCAAACGATGGCAGTTCAAGAAATCGCGTTCACTGTCCATCAAGTAGTTCCGGTAATTTCTCACTAAGCAAAGGTTCAAGACCTTATGGACACCTATTGCCTATAGTGGTATTTCTTGCTTTTCGATTTCTGATTTTCATCGGGATTTCATTCATGTGGGGGATTGTTAGAGAAACTGGGCTTTAGATCTAATGTTTTTGGTCTTGGATAAAATGGGTTTAGGACCAAGGGGTCATTAAGGAAAACTAGCACATTTTCACTTTTGTGAATGAACCTTTAGTCCCACATTGGAGAAACTAAAGATGTTTCCTCTCCATATTACTTAGAAATTTGCATCTAAGGGAGGCCCCTTAGGGGTTTAGACTCTTTTGTGGTTGGGAGAGGACTAAGGCTATGGGCTAGTTGGTGCAACCATACATTTCACATACGCGCGGTGCTTCGCACCGAAGCACGCATGCCGTCACCGTCCGTCCGATCGGTCGGGCTCGGGCTCGGGTTCGGATGTGGGCGTGGGTCAACCAAGACTTATCTTTTTGGACAAAATATTTTAAATTATTTCCTTAAAGAATTTAAAACTAAATTAAAATTTTATTTTTAATGTGGGGGGCGTCTGATGATAAGTGCATAATTTATATATTTTAAGTATCATTTCCTTATACTTATTTGTTAGATTTTTTGTGAATTACCATGTGTTAGTATTACTTTTGTAGTTTATGTGTTTGATTAGGTTACATCTCTGAAGCAAGTGTAATGGAGATTTACAAGAGAAGAATTGCCAAAGACCCAGTGAAACTCAATATATTCCAAAATTTCTACTCTCCATATTGTAGAGAATTGAATTACGAAGCCAACGACGAAAGAACGAGGTCATTTCCAAAACCGACAGTTAAACGGGTTTTAACAAAAAAAATGCTAAAAGACACCTTCTAATTTACTCAGGGCTGCCAGTATTCAAGTTTTTTTTAAAGGCATATGCGTGCATATTAGGGTCTGCCATATTTTTAAATACCACTGAAGGCAGACACGTTTATCTTAGAGGCTGTCATATTCTTCTATGTCAATCACGACAGAACCAGGCTGAGAGCCAAGCGTCTCCTTGCTATGCTGAGTTCCATGGATTTTAGATAATGCAAATGATTTCAACGAAGTGTTTTAAGCTAATATAAGCTGGCACTAAGTGGTGGTACGATTTTGGGTAATGAAAATCTGAATCAGGGTT
>JAJJMC010005141.1:5163288-5192084 GCA_023531435.1 Papaver californicum
GTAGAAATTGAGGAGACATAAATTAATGGTTTAACCTTCCTCTTTATACCTCTGTTAATTATTTTTAATGGTTTTTGAGAAAACCATAGCCAAGTTCTAATTACTTTGTAAATAGAGTTTTAGTTAGAAATCAATTTTAATTTTGCATTCATGTGAACTCCATAATAACGCTATTGTATGATTCAATGACTAGTAATTTCACTTCATATAGCTTGGTATCTAATTGTTTATGTGATTTTCTTGATTGTTTATGCTTTTCAATTGATATGTCGTGTTTGGGGTTAAGTTCTTTGACGATATATGCTATGGGACTGATAAATAACGCTTTAGAATTGCTACATTAGAAGCGAAGGAGATTGTATCGGTGAAACTAAACAGTTATGATTTTATTAAAATATTTTTCGAGATATGAGGTTGATTTCAATATTTGTCTCGAGTCTTATATAAAATACGTTGGAGATTGTATGAATTTTGCATGATTAAATTGGTGGAAACCAAATTACCTAGTTACTGATTCTGTCACTGTATAATTTTAGTTTAGTTTATTTTATTATTACATTCCTATTTCTAATAATCCCCAAATTATTGTTTTTGGTTAGTCAATTAGAGATATTGATTACAGTATTTTCCCTGCTCCATGTAGGTTCGATCCGTACTTGTCGTTGTCTGCATTGTAGATGCCGTGCGATCGCGGTTATTATATATGTTGGTATTCCAAATGCCTATCAATTTTTGGCGCCGCTGTCGGGAGCGATTATGGAATATTGTAGTTAGTATTTTTGATATTCTAATCGTAGTTTAGGTTTTTATTGTATTTATTTTTTATTTTGTATAATATTTTTTTTAATTTTTTATAGGATTTTTAGTTCTTTGACTAGTTTTGTGTCTTAGAAGTTTGTTTCAGGTACTTTTGGGGTTGCTCCTGGTCTTCTAGCTCAACAAAATTCGTTTTCGACAAAATATTCACTAGTTTCTTGCTTGTGACTTATATATTGAACGAGTTGGACAGGTTTGGCGCTCGTTATCCTAAATTGTGAATGTTGATACGAGGTACTAGTATTTCTTTTCGAAGTGAGAAATACTTAGTTGAGTTCTTTGAACTCTTCCTTTCCAATTATAAGGGTAAGAACAATTTATTTTTCTTTTCTTTTGTGGTGTGAATTATGGAATGAATGAATTGGTGATTGCTTGTTTGTTTACTTCCTGAATTTGCACCAATTTTATTTTGTATGAATTTTTTTTTTATTTTCTTTGTATATATATGGAATCTGGTGACATGACATCCTTTCTGCATTTTTGAACTCATCCAGGTGAAATCTTCCAATCCCTTCTCTTTGATTCATATTTTTATTTCTCATATTTATTTTTATTGTATACCATTCTAGGTTGCACAGTTTGAAACATTGAGGACAATGTTAAATTTAGGTTTGGGGGTAGAGTTTCCGAAAATTGATGCCAATAATAAAACTCCAAAATCTAGAAACTTGTGAACAATTTAGGATGACACTAACCATTCTATGTAGATAGAAACATATTCTTGTCTACAGTAGTTGGTGTGCCCGGCTAAATGGTCTATTCATAAAAGGACAAAGCTCAAGTGTTAGAAATAACATGATAGTCGTCACCATATCTCGGAGTTGTCAGCATATCACGTTCTGTTTTTATTTTTGCATCATTTTGTGTTTCTCTAACTGATTTGGTGGGGCACTAGTATCGCCTTGTTGTCGCCAGGATGAAGTAGTATGATTGAGATCAAGCCCCATTATTTTAATTGAACTTGACCCAAAAAAAGAAAGACAGTTAAATAGCAGTATGCGTGTGTTCTCCCTGTCTCCCGTCGCCTAAGAAAGCGTGGAACGCAAGATCCATGAGAGCTATCATGTAATCTGCTGACAAGGAGCATGCGCATAGATTAAAAAGATCTAATCATTTTGTCGAGAAAAAAAATGAAAAAAATGATAAAAATAAAATTATATATATCCAATAAATCGACTGTTGGGGCCTTTGTATATACCAGCTTAGTTGATACTAGAATTAGGATTCAGACCAGTGGGTGCGTATCTCAATCCATTAGGTTCATCTTGGCGCTGATGATCATATAGATATTTTGTGGAAACACCGTGCATCTTAGTCAATATATGCACCCTTTATTACATCCATATTCATTTTCTTAATCTAATTGTGGTTTGTTAGATTCCGAGTATCATGGTCCATTGTACGACTATCTGAGTAGTACTTTGTTTACTTATATATGAATTTTAGTACGCTTGTGTAAACTTGTGTACATCAATTCGATTCATACAGGGTAATGATTCTTATAGACGAAGAATTTAGTATGCCAAATAAATAGCTTCTTTAGTGTCTATCCCCAATCGTTCACAGATAGCTAAGGGTTGGAGTATAGATTTTTGTGGATATACCTCTTGTAGACCCTCACGAGACTATAACTCGTTCGATAGGGACACCTATGGGTTTAGAGGCTTGGTGCAGAAGCTTTCAAGTAGATTTCCTATTCTGGGTGAGCATTTTTCTTCTTAGAATTATACGAAACATGTTGAAAACCATCAAGAGAGAGAAAACTTGATGATGCTCTTCCCGGAATATCCTCCACCATGATGTTCTCTCATACCGACAACAATAAAAACATTGAATAATCATCATATTTTTTATTTTTATATATGACTAGTATCTTAAACCTATTAGTATCAACACTAGCAACCATGAATAACTTCTCAAAGGAGATCAATTATCTGATTATGGATTTTCTTGCATAAACTTCATCTTCTTTTTAAGATAAATATGACCAGCGAATCCCTATCAAAATATTATGACTCGTAATATTTTTATCCTTATTTGCAGCACTTTCAATGTCATTTCTACCTCGAAAAACAACTAGTTATTGTGTTTTCTTTAATTCATTTTGTGTTGCTTTTTTAACTATTTCACATCTTCTTTGCTCGTTGTTGCATCACGAATTGTGGTTGCTTCCACCATAAAAAGATCGTATAACGAAGAACCTTTAATATCTTTCAACTTCTAAGCTACATTCTTCACTACATATTATGGAACCATCTTCTTAAGCTTCGACTGTTTAGGATCAGATCTGTCGCTAGTCTTCTTGGTTATGACTCTATCCTATTGATAGTATCATTATCGACTAGCATGGCGTACCAATTGCACTGGTAATGTCATACTCCCTCAGTTTCTAGAAAAGTGTTACTATCACTTTTGCTGAAACGAAGGTAGTATATAGTTTTAATCTTCCAATATTTAAGACTTATCCCATATATACCTACCCAAATCTGAGCCAGTGACTAACGTTATGATGGTTGATTAAAATATGACGTCCATTTTTGTAAATAGATGATTCCTGGATTCAAAAACCAAATACCAAGAACTATGACCTTGCTGAGATCTTCAAACGAGGAAAAATAGAAGAAATGATAACCTTTAACGAATGAAGATATACTCCAAGAGATATCGTTAGGCCAGAGATTATGTAACTCTCTTTTTAATCTCATAAGTTTTCAATGGCGACAAAACCTTAGGGAGAACGAGACGACTGATGAGGTTGTTTTTGCAACTTTAACACCTCTAATCTACATAAATTCTTGTTGAGAGGCGATTCCATTTTATACAAAGTTTAGGAAGTGGAGAATAAATAAATTCATGGTTGATTTTTACCATTGCAACAACATTGTCTTTACCATTTGTATTCAGAACCATTTTTAGAAACTATAGGGATCTCGGAAACACTGGTGGAGAATGTGCATTTTAGAATTGGACCATTAATTAAAGAACCAACATGGGCCGAACTTTGGTTAGCGCACTTGGAATCAGGTATTTTATAAGTAAAAAAACGGAAATTCAAGCCCAGTTAGCAACCGACCTTTTATGAAAACTTGGAATTTTATAATTTTATCCTTAGAGGCGCACATTTAGATAGAACGGGTAGGGTTCAAAACTTTCCATAAAATAAATATTTGGCACAACCTCGATGTTTATCTTGCTTAGGGCTGCACAGGAACCGACCGGAACCGAAGGACCGAACAGGAACTGACGGAACCGGACCGAACCGAGAGTATAGGTTATAGGGTACGGGTACAAAAAAAGAGAACCGAGTACACCCAGGTACCAGGTACAGGTTCTACCTAGGAACCGACCTGTACCGGACCGAAGGTACCGAATATTGTTAACCGTTGGTCATATTTTAGAGTTTCAATCTCATCCGTCTGTTGTAAGTTAGGTTACTCGTATTCGTAACTCGATCGAAAGAATAAGAAAACAAATTTCTTCTGTCTACTGTACTGTCTGTGTGTGAAAGAAGAAGAAGACAGTTCTTCTGTACCATTAGGAGAAAAAACCCTTACTTTTTCACTTCTACAACTGCTATTATTACTACCATAGAGGCGGAGGTATCATAAACCCATTTCTTACCGTAAGTACTTCTCTCTGATCTTTACTTTGATGTTTTTTTTTCTTGATTTTTTTTTTTTGGTTAGTGGGGTTGTTTTCATTGTATTGTTAGAGTTTTTGGTGTTCTTGTATTTTTTTTAGTGAAAACCCTTTGATAAGATTAAGCTTTGAAGGTTGATTTTGACAACCCTTTTAGTTAATTTTAGGAATTGGGTTGAAATATTATGTTTAAAACCCTAATCTTAAGTTAGGGTTTTGTGTGATTTATGGAATTTGTTATTAGGTTAAATATGTTGGAGACGTAGTTGGTTGAAGATGTAATATCTGTTGATTTGTCTGAAGATTCTTTGTTATAATGGTTTGTTGTCTTAGTTTGTTCTGTGTTAGGAGGAAGGGTCAATTTAATGTGTTTATGAGCTAAGTTGAATCAGTTGGAAAATTGGAATTCTAGGTTTTGTATTGTGTTTTTAGTTTCCTTTAAAATGTATACATATCTTGTATTGTTTTTGTGTTGTTTGTTGCTTAGTGCATCAAACACCTATTGGATTTGGTAATTAGTGCATCATAAAGTTTTCTGACACATCCTAGGTGCAATGATGGTGGAGCAATTAACCATCGACTTCACACAGAATGCACAAACAACTGTAGAGTTTCTATTTAAGCCAAACCATATGCTGTTTAACTTGATCTCATACTTGACATTCTAGAATCAGATGCATCCTGTTGAGGAGCTTTCCCATAATCTTTGGATTTGCTTCCCTGTTTTTGAACTCTCAGAGACCTCAATTTTGCTGTAGACTTAAAAGAATGTATCAAAGGAGCATCCTCCTCATCTTGATCTTCTTCTTCTGGACCTTCCTGGTCAGATGCACTAATAGAATCATCTTCCCCTTGATAGTATACCACTAAATTTAGATGTTAAATAACTTATGTATTTAAGTGAACTGAACTGTTTGCTAGATGAAATCAGACATTCTTATTAAGAGTCAGACTGGCATGCATACTTTTGTTAACAGATTTACATGGTGTCAGAGATATGTTATGCAACAGATTTAACACTATCTTTGGGTGCTGCTATAAACTCAGCAGCAACCCCATGTATCTGTGGTTCATTTGATACAATATCGAGAAAATTTATAGAAACAATATTTTGCAATAGACAAAACATATATTTTTCTTTTTACTTTCAGCTTACTTAGTCTTTCCTATGGAAATAGGATTTGTTATGTTATGTGCGGGTTCAATAAGAGTTAAAAACACAACGAGTATAATGGTTACTTATGTTTTAGAGATGCTGCTGGTGGTGGTTATATTATCCCAGCCTGTTGACCTCACTCCCCTTGGCCAAAAGTACTGCTCTTTGTATACAGTGTATGCATGTGTGTGAGATTATAGGTATTTACAGAATTAGATGATTATTATTGTTGACTACATATTTTGTTGCCAATCTTATAATCAATAAATCAGAACAAAAAAACCATAATGCATTGTTACATTTGATCTCACATGATATATTGATTAGTTTGAGTATGATAGCTAGCTATTAAGTTGAGTCTTAAAAATAATAATAATATAAGGTCAAAACCGAACCGAAAAGACAGGTACAGTTTTAGAACCGAATCGAACCAAAAATATGAGATACAAAGTATAGATACACAGATAGAGAACCGAGTATATACAAGTACACGGATAGAGAATTGAACCGACCTTTGTGCACGCCTAATCTTACTCCTCTCGTTTCTAATTCACTTTCTCTCTCTTCATATGTCTTCGTCTTCTACTCGGTAACATCGTTGGGTTGATGTATTTCTCTCTCCCATTTCTAGTTCACTTTCTCTCTTCCTGTGTCTTCATCTTCTTCTCCATGGAGAAACCAGTAAATCCCATATGCTATTTCAACCATATTAGCAAACCCATCTCTTGATTCTTCTTCTGAAATCCCTCAACTTATTCAAGTTTAGATCTCAAACCTGCTGGAAGCAAATTTATGTCAGTAATTTTAATTTCAATTTATTTTTAATTGAATCCAGGTTTTTAAGTTTTCATTTTTAGGGGGTTCGTCGAAATCTCTAATTAGATGTAAATAAATAATCATCTCATGAATGATTATCGTTAAAGTTGTTCGTTTTTAGGTTTTAGGTTTTCGGTTTGAGAATCTTGATATATTATTCGATTCATTCGATCTATTTTCATTAGGGTTTTAAGCTTTCTATTTTTTGCTTGGTTCGTTGGTGTCTGTAGTGTTTAATCTAAGAGGATTTAGATTCTAGGGTTTCAATCCTTGAATTAGATTGATATTTTTGAAGTTGTGGGTTTGCCTTTATATGTGTTGTTATCTTGAAACACACTAAAGTTATAATTTTTCGTTGCTTTTGATCATACATACGATTTTGATCTCTGATTTAAGGTTATTTTATTCTTTTTAAGTTCTGAAAAGAAGCTAGCTGATACTTATGCAATAGTGGTGGATTCTAATTCTGAGCATGTTATCCTTGCCAGGTGATATGGACCTAGATAATTCTTATTAAGTAATGGGTTTCTTTGATTTACTTCAATCTGCTTAGTTGAGTACAAAGTTGATTCTGAATGTGGATTGTGTTATTTGCAAAGGGCTGCCTGTTTAGTTCAGTATATCCATGGTCCAGACTCACGCGTGCTTGTATCAGAGCTCATTTTGAAGGTAGTCATCTTTGATATTTACCTCTTTTCAAGCCTTAATTTCTTTGATCATTGATCTATGTTGTCATGTTCAAGTAAGATTCATTTTCTAAAATTTAAGGGACTATTTTTTATTTTCCTTGAATGCCCTGTTTCATACTCCAGTACTTAATTTTCTGATCTCTTGATGATAAAAGCTGGGAAATTATCGATCCTCAAATTTTTGACTACACAGGAATCTTACATAGACACATTAGTCACTATTAAAGAGATACCTATTCAATATGAGTTGGTTAGATAGGTTACTGGAAATGTTGTCTCTTAGTTGACATTGGATCTAAAATATTTTCTGCTATAGTTGGAGCAGGTGTTCATAATTTGGAAATTCAAATGACCTGCTTCCGGGGGTCGTTAAGGGAGAGAAAGAGGTGGATGTTGCTGCATAACTCGTTGTCAGTGATTTACAAATCATTCCAGATGAATATGAAGCATGGTAAGTTGGGAGGTGTTGTTTGATTTTAGTTTCTGTTTACCAGGTATTTTTTTCTTTTTCTTTACACTATTTATGTTTATGTAATGATTGTTCACCAGTAGCCATACAGAAAAATAAATGTAAATACTGCATGATCACTAATAATTGTGCATTTGAAATTGTCCAGGTTGATTGGAGCTCGTCTTTGAACTTTGGGTTATAATATGTGCTGGTGATGATAAATCATTTAGCAATGATTCATGTTCTAATCTAACTAAAGTAAATTTGTTCAAAAGTCGAACCAATATGCAAACACATCATTGGGTGATTATAGGTCAAAGTCAAACCAATATGCAAACACAACATTTATTCAGATTGAAGAAGTGAACACAAAAGAAGAAGTACAACGGTATGCTGGAAAGAGAATGGCTTACATTTACAAGGCTAAGGTGAAGACAAATGGTTCTCATTGCCAATGCATTTGTGGTGACTAGCTCAACTGATGATGATAACTTTGAGGTGACTAGTTTAACTGATGATGGTAATTTATTGTTTTAAAGTAGGGGTTTTATCTAAGATTGAATTTTGGTTATGTTTTATTTATGAGTCTATTTTATTTCTAGTTATCAAGGGGTTTTATGTTGAAAGTGCCTTAATGACTCCACAGTTGACTAGTAATTTGGCTAAGTGACTATACTGTGCACAGGATACTCGTCAATTGTTTGAGACATTGAGGAGATAAGCCAACTGTGGAGTCCTTAAATCTCATTCTTACTATTGAAAGTGAGATTAGAATCAGGTTCTAAGTTGACATGGACACGGTGGTTATACTAATTTGAAAAAGGATCTTTTAAATTTCACAAAGTATTCTTGCTTCATAGTTCTTAAATTCTTGCTTGTGAGGATATGATCATGTGTACTAGACTTTAGTTGCCCAGTCTCTGATAAATTTGAACTCAACTTGAAATTACATAGGAGACTTGCTTAATTTGGTGACTTTCTTATTATTTTGAGGTGAAAAGAAAGGAATTCCTATGATTCCACATTGGTGGTGTGTTGGTTCATTAGTATGATCTCACTGTTTAGGACCTTCCGACTCTATTATATGATTTGAATGATAACATCTAACCCTAAAGAAAAGAAATATCTACAGAAATGACTTTTGCAACGAGGAATTATTTCAATACTTTCATATTAAACACCCAAGTAACAACCATTATCGGTGCATTGTTTATTCTTTGAGTTCCTTGTCTCTTTGTGGATTATTTGCATTTTGGATAATGTTCTTTCTAGTTGTAACATTATGTTTTGTAAGTTCATATTCTTATGTTTGTCCTATTAACAGAAAGAATCACCTTTGGAAAGCAACAGAATCTGCTCATCCAGGTACTTTGATTTCTGATCATGAATCAACTCTACGCTCTTGCCATTTTCTAACTGCTTAACTTGGTTTGGAAAATTGTAAGTTGAAGTTTCTGCAGGCCGAGGACAACCATTCATATGTACCGATAGGGACGATAGCATAGACAAGGTAAAAACTTAAAGTTATAGGATTAACTATAAGTTTATATATCTATGGCATATATATTAGCGCCTTAGCGGTCAGTCAGGTCTCATAGGTTTTGCAGTATAAGTTGCTTTTGGCAAGGGCATCTTTCCGTGTATATCTGTGGCATATATATTGCTTTTTCAATTGTTCTATATCATCTTTGAAATTGTTTATTCTCATTATGTCACAATTAGTTAAACTAATGTCATGCATATTTTTGTTGCAGGTATAACATTCCAAATTGTGCCGTGCAGTACATTATTCTACACTTGATAAGTTTTGAAGGTTTCGGCATATATTAGAGTGCTTGGAATAATAATGACATGTATTGTAGTGAATTTAGGTTTTCCTTAAGAGTTTTTTTTGGTGATTTTGATTTTTGTAGCTACGTGTCAATTGAAGTCAGATGTAAGTTGGATCTAGTGTAATGTACAATGATTCAAATTTTAATTGAATGGTGATAGGTTTAAATTTATGAAATTAGGTTTTTTGTAAATTTGAATCTGCATTGAATTTCATTTTAGGCTGAGTCAGCTATAACCACCCCAGTCAGAATGATGCCATTGGATTCCGGCTGAGTCAATTTCCATTTTTTTTATATTATAGCAGTAAGGAAAAGCTATGATTTCCACTCTAAGAACGGTGAAAGTCAGTTCTATTTTTTTTAAATTGTAAGCTCCGCGAAAGCTTTAGTGGGAAAAATTAGAACTGACCAAGGCTCAGATGAAGTTGGTTCTTTTTCTCGTTTATAGATCGTGTTTCGTCTGTTCTTTATCTTTCATTTTCGACTAGTGAAACACTTGTAGTTATTTTGGAGACATAAAAAAATTAAGAAATCTTCGTGGATAACAAGAAACCATCTTGAATCAGTTAGGTTCTAACGAGAGAGTAACGATTTTTTCCTGTTAAGGGCGTCACAATGGTAAGACCAAACCCAAAGAGTAAAATTTTTACTTTTTGATCCGGCCCAAAAACAACAGGTTCAACACTAAAAATGATACGGTGGTCTAGAATAGCGTTTGTTGTTGGGCGGGTGTCTGGGTATACGTTTGTTGAGACGGGCGGTTGTCTAGTGCAGCGCTTGCATGAGACGGACATCTGGTTGAACGATTGATGTGGGGCAGTAACAAAGATTACCCCTGATGATAGACGGACTCCTAGACGCACGCCCCAGAGACGGGCGCTTTACTAGACAAACATCTGATGGAGCGGTTTCCTAGCATTACGCCTGATCAATTGTGTACATGTGCGAGAGAAGTGTGTGCGGAAAAATACGGGCGGTTACCTAGCATCCCGCCTACAAATCCAAGCAGACTCCTACAAAGCCGCCCCATCAAGCGGACTCTTCCTCTCCTCTTCGCAGCAGCATTTTCTCCTGTTAACCCTCTCATGTGAACCCTCTTCCTTCAGTGACAAACCCCCAAAGATCCGCCTACGTTTGAACCTTTCCCTCCAAATCAAGGCTCTGCTCAATCTTTTTTCAAACACCCAAAAGATTTGATACAAGTGGTATTATAGCAATCAAGGTAATAAAATTAAATTTTTATAAATTAAGTTTAGATTATGTTTTATTATTATGTTTTGTAAATTAAATTTGTTTATATATGTTGAATGATTGAACATGCGATTATGAAATAGAGACATTAGGTTTTAGAAATTGTAATTTTGGAATTGGGATAATTTTTAGGGTTTATGGATGTTGTAAATTGGGTATAAAAAATTGATGATAATTTGTTGAATTGAAGTTAGAATTGATTAAGTTGTTGGTTAATTTGAGTTGGGTTGTGGTTAATTTTATGATGAATTGACTAGATTGTCTTTCAAATTTGGGAATTAGGAATGTTTATGTTTTATAAAGAATGTTTATGGAATTATATAATTGGGGAATTTTGATGATTTTTGGTACAATTGAGGATTTGATTAGTAGTGGAGTATTTTGTGAATCATGAATTTTGTAATGTGGTTGATTTTTGTATGTTGGTACATTTGATTATCTAATTAGATAATTACTTTTGTAACTATGAAATTATTATGTTTTTCCTTGATTTATTGATCAATGTAGATTTTTATATTTGTGCATTGTGAGGATTACTCTTAATTTTCAAACTTGTATGTACTGTTTTCCCAGATGTCGAGCAGTGTGACGTCGAGATTCGTTGGTCGAAAAAAGAGGAACAAGAAGGCTAAAATTGTTGAGGATTCAGATGAAGAACATATTACTGAAGAAAGGGTCGAGGTTCCCGGGTTGGATAACTATAATGTTGTGAAGATACTGAGGGTCACGCCTCCACCAATATTACGCATTCAACCGACACCAAATTCAAGTTTTTACATCGTGGTTCCCTCAAATCGGTCATTCAGACCTATGCAGGTATTGTTAAACACATCCCTAGGGTAAAATATATTATTGAAAAGGGAGGATGAAACCGTTTACTTACCATGAATGTAGTAGATTCATCGCATGCACTGATTGACTATATTGTTGAGCGTTTTTGGGATACCACGAACACTTTTCACTTCTCGTTTGGTGAAATTGGGTTCACACCCCTTGATTGGGTAATGTTGACAGGACTAAGTATTGGTATTGGTAGTGTTATTCCGTATGACTCGGGGAAGTACCAATTTGAATATGTCCGGGCGCATATTTTTCCTGAAATTAAAGATAGTGAAGTTTGTAGAAGAGAACATATTCCCAACCAGTGGGTTTCAGATGCAATTACGGTTGTATTTTTGAGCACATATTTTGATCCACAAACGTTGGTTTCGGCTAACGACGATATCATACTTGTTGATAGAGTGGCCAGAGCCTTTTATATGTATGTTTTGGGTCAATTTTTCTTTTCAAATGCAAAAACCTATATTGATGTTGGATGGTTAGCTGCTTTGAGGATCTAAATGCAGTTCACAATTATGACTGGGGTAGTGCTGCATTTGCAAAATTGTATCCCGGTCTCGCCGCATCTGGAAGGGGACAAAGGTCATTGGCCTGACCCTTCCAAATATTGGAGGTAAATTTCTTAGTCTTATTTATAATTCTTTCAAATTTTTATTTCCTGCTCACTTATTTATTCCATTGGTTGTCTTCAATTCTAGTTTTGGGGGTACGAATATCTGGGTATATGTCGACCAAAGAACCCAACGAGTGAAAGTGAATCAATGTGGTCTAGATGTTCTCGGTGGAAGGGTACACGAAGGAAGAATATTGATATTGTTCGTTCAAGGAATTCTCTTAATTAGTTGTTTGTAGATGATGTGACCTGGAAACCGTGGGAATCTGCGATCTTAGTCCTGGAAAGTGATATTGGACGGAAAGCAATATATCTCTCATAGAAAAGGGTTATATTCTCTTGGCTAGGCACTGTGAGTTTATAATTTATTTCCATAGGATTGTTATTTTTTTTTTTTGAATTTCGGTTAATTGATTGGTTTATTTGTTGATTGTAATTTTCTTTTCACAGAATAACATGTATCTCGAAGAACGGTGTTGGAGGAAATACCATGAAACATGGGGCGTTCCTAGAAACCCGCCTACTCGTATTACTAACTTGAACAACGACGATTCTAAAGGAGATGAAGGAAAACGATTTGGTCCCTGCAAGTCAATTAGTACGTGTTGTTACGTATGATTTGTATATGGAGTATTGACGACATGTAACTAACATGCTGAAATATGCCACCAAAGTCGATTGGGAGGTTGAAACATACGGTTATGCCGGTGACCGTATTAAACACAACATCCAACATCCTCATGAACATGTACCCATTCCTCCTCAACAACAATTTTCATACGTAAGTATAACACAAACCACTGTAAATTTTTTAAGTATATAATAATGGTTGAGAATTTGATTATATTTTTTCATAACAGATCGAGGCTTATGGTTTAGTTCAAGAATATGATGATTTTACACAAGAGTTTCGTAACTTTACGTTAAATGAAACAAAGGAGAGGATGGATTTTTGCATGGACAAAGATGAAGAAATACGGGGTCTACAAAATCAAAACAACATGTTGGAGTCACAGCTTGCCCATTTTCGTCATCAACAACCACCCATTGGGTTTGGCACGTATGCTCAAACTATGCCACCACCGATGTGGAATACCATGGGTCAGGGATCATCATCAACAATACAATCAAATAACTATAATTCCAGATCATCTTTGCCTCCATTTATGCCCCCACGCTCGGCGTCCGGGAATCAAGATACAGAAGAGTAGTAATTCATTTGCATTGAACTGTCAGTTGAACATAAAACTTTTTCTTTTGTCAGGTTTGAATTGTCTTTTCAAAAAAAAATTCTTACACTATCGTTGTCTTTTACCTGCTTTGTGTTGTCATCTCCAAATATATTAATAATCTTTTCTTTTGTCTTTTATATCTGTTTTGTATTGTCAATTCAAAACGATTTTTTTTTCCTTTGTCGTTTTGCCCATTTGGTATTCTCTTGTCAACCGACACTTCTTATCTCTGATGCGTCTGTTCACCCCACTTGCCTGAACTCTGTTTTTACATTAAAATACCAAGCGTGTTTGGTCATATCAAAACTCAAAGACTTATCTTAATTTGCCTATAAATCGAACGCTCGATTCTCCAAGTATACAAACCAAAACTACAAACATCAATAAGCAAATGGCATGTTATCAATAACAATCACTACTATGCTTCTTGTTCTTCTATTCCTCCTCCTCCTTCTTCTTCTTCTTCTTCTTCATATGGTGATGATGATAACAATAGTTTGTACTCATCGGACGAAGGCTTACTTGCATTGAGCCAAAATAACCAAGCAGTCACTGCGGGATTCATCATTTCAAGTATGAACTGGCCACATACTCGTATCATAATACCAAGAGAACGTGATGCCAGTGCAAAACTTTTATGAAAAGATTACTTTTGCAGAAACCCGACGTTTCCTCCTAATGTATTTCGTAGAAGATTTAGAATGCGGCGAGAATTATTCAACGGCATATTGGGAGATGTCGTAGCTATAAATAATTATTTTGTTAAAAAAAAAGATTCTTGTGGTGCTCTTGGATTAACCCCTCAGCAAAAAGTTACTGAAGCAATACGAATGTTAGCTTATGGATGTGCGACCGATGTAATAGATGAGTATTTACGGATCGGAGAAACCACAGTTTTGGAAGCAACTTGTAGGTTTTGTAAGACGATAGTGCATTTGTATGAGAAAGAATATTTGCGCACACCAACTGAGTGTGATGTTGAACTACTTCTTAATGAGAACAAAGAAAGGGGATTCCGGGGATGCTGGGTAGTGTAGATTGCATGCGCTGGAAATGAGATAAATTCCCATCGGCGGAATCAGGTGCTTACACTGCGTACAAAGGTAGTGAAAGTATTGCCCTGGAGGCAGTGGTGTCATATGATCTCTGGTTTTGGCATGCATTTTTTGGTATGCCTGGTTCTAACAATGATATAAATGTGATGAACCGTTCTTATATTTTCAAAAAGCTTATCAACGAGAAAACACCGCCTGTGAACTTTGTTGTCAACGGACATCAGTACGATATGGGGTATTATCTTGATGATGGAATATACCCGGAGATTGCTACTATTATGATGTCGATTAAACATCCAGATTCCCAGAAGAAACAAAAACTTTCTGCAATGCAAGAGGGTTGCCGAAAAGATATAGAAAGAGGCTTCGGGGTACTACAAAATCAATTTGCAATCATCAAGCAACCATCACGAATGTGGAATCCTTACGTACTAGCATAAATAATGAAAACTGTAATCATTCTACATAATATGATAGTGGAGGATGAGCGTTTACCCGGTGATTGGCCGCATGAGTATGATCAACGCAGCCACCATGCACCGGTAAATATTTCTAGACACAACACTGCTGAACTTTTGAGAATGAGAGTGGACCAACGCCGACGTGCAGTACACAACAAAGATACTCATATTCGTTTTCGAAATGACTTGATCGAACACTTATGGTCAGATTTCGGTGAGGAATAACAAATTCTAAATCCTACGGATAGGTTTTGTGGGTAAATCTCTTGTAAACCCGCCTGAGACACCACTCGGCCGCTAGGGGCACCTAGGGGTTTAAAGGATTGCTGCACATGCTAAGTGCAGCCACGATGCCTACGAAAGTGAGTTTACGTCTACTTATTAGCTCATGTATTATCAATATATTTTATTATATGGATAAAGTGTCCACATTTGATTAGTCCTAAAATGTGAGTGTATTAGTTAATTGCTTTTGTAATATAGTTGAACGTAAAATCATTTCATTGAATCGAAAAGGCATACATCGCGTAACATTAAAGGAAATGAAATACAATAAATCATTAGATTACACTTAAACACTTAAGCAAACCTATAATCAAACCTTCAAAGGGTCGTATGACGCCCTGGACGACGTTCTTCACATCTTCGGAGAATAATCAACACAAAAGGGTTGTATTCTTCCATCACCCTTAAGATCTCGAAATGAGGTTTGTACCTGAAATATGAACCTTTCCATCTTCTCAATTCCTCCAGAGATCTTGCAACAACTTCATCATCAGTTTCATTCCTAATTCTTCTTTCATCCACCTTAGCGGTTAACGTAGAAAATTGGATTACTGCCCTACCTATTTCCTGAAATCGATAAAAAAAACCTGCACTGTTCCGGTTATTGGGGTTACCAGTTTCATTACAAAAGTTAGCATGGATATGTTCTAACCATTCCATGATCATTGAACCATTCATCCGACGTTCATGACCCCTTGATGGATAATGTAATACTATGTTTCGACATAGGGATAAATCTTCCTCTATGGTAAAATTCTCTGCATTAAGGCTAAAATTTTCGTAAGCCATAATTATGAAAATGAGAGATTATAAATCTTCTATGAAATGTGAAAGCTGTGGATTTGAAATGAGAATGAGAGGTATAAATTCATTTATAGGTATATCAGAATACAAATTATAGCCGTTGGTCAACGGTAACAAATCAAACTCAGAACGGTAACAAATACAAATCATCCAGGCGGACTCCTAGACGCACGTCTCAGCTGGGGGGGAGCCTTAGCATTACGCAAGGACCAAGCGGATTTCTAGCATTACCCTTCAATGGGACGGTGATTTGGTTACCGCCTGTTAGTGGGCGTGATCCTAGACGCACGCTTCATCAGGCATAGTCTTGGGTGAACGCTTCATCAGGAGGAGATTTGGTTAACGCCCGTGTTTTCAAGCGTTATGTTAGACGAATGCCTGCCATCAGACGGTTAACTACACGCCCTCCTTCCATCAGACGTTTCACTACACGACCGCTCGACTATAACTCATTTGGTCCGGTTTTGAGACCATTATTGGTCCTGAACAATAAAAAAACCGAACCAAATACTATTTATGCTCGTTCCATTGCGTATGGTTTTTGACGGACCAAGACCATAAATGGGTTTGGTCCGTCTTATACTCTTACCATTATGGACGCTCTAAGGAACCCTAAAATTGCCTATTTTATTTTTGGAGCATCTTTTTAGTAAAAAGTTAATTAAGCTTAACTTTAGTAAAAATCAAGTTTGTTCATTTTGGTTTTTGTAGATTTGGCCGGAACATTAACCATCCTGTATACACTCTTTTTTCTTCTCTTTTCTTTTTTAATACAAAAAGGGAATTCATTAGTAAACAGGCGGATACATATGATAGTCTGCTTAAGGGTTACACATAATTCATATGTCGCAAACTTCACTTCAAAATGGCACAATTGCAATTGAGCTCAAATCTTGGCTTTATTAATTTACAGCCCATGACTTACTTAAACATAATTCATACAGTGTCATTTATAATTCAGAAAATCTCGTTGTTTACTAAATGTAACCCATTTTGTAATCAAACTTTTTTTTTAATAAGTTTATTTTTTTCCTAACTCAGAAACATATTTAGCTCTGAACACCTATTTCACTTGATACCCAGTCATCCAACTCACTTCAAACTCATCCCCTTTTCACTTCATCAGTTTTTATTTTTACTAAATTAGTGCCTTTTATTCTCAATTTTCTTTTTTGAAGATAGAATAATTTTTGGGTTTCATGTTATCTGCGGGTAAAAAACAAATTGTGGTTAAAATGGTAAAAGTGGGGGTGAGATGATGAGAAATACGTCTAAAACCTAAAACATTTGTACTTTGGAAGTACTTTTAGATTCGAGAAATCAAAATCATACAAGATTGACCTAAACCAAGAAATGGTTGTTCTGATCTTGCTTCGGTCACAAAGGAAGAAGAAGGGTTGGTCTTTGGAAGGGAAGCAGAGGAAGGTTGAGATCAGAGTCCCGGACTCCGTTAGGTGTGATATGTGTTTATTGCTATGAAGGATTCTCTATGTATGACTGAGAGAAGGCTTCGATCAAATCAGATGGTAGACTTGTTATATTTCATATCTTTTGTCTATTCTGATTTTCATAGATTGAAGTATTTATTTATAATAGTAGTAACCATTCACCCTGACCTCGTAGGAAGTGGTAGTTGTGAAGTGGAGGTGATGAAGAGTGTGTTTTATATCGTGTCCCACTTGTTAGGGAGATTGGATGGTTATACACCAATCATTCTAATACTTAGATAACTATCGCACATTCCAGACACTTATCCGTAGTGGGTATGTTCCTATATCGCATGTCGTAGACCGCCATACCATTACCCTTGAAAATATCCCCCCATTTGTGACATCTTTAATGTCTTGTGTAATTTTGTGAAGTCAAGATGTGACTTGCTTAGTCAAGTTGACTCTTGCCATACTTGCCTGACTAGACATGAATAAAAAATCTTGGTGAGCCTGACTGGTGAGGCTCATAAAGAGCATGCAAACTGAAATAAATATGTATTTATTCAGGCTTTATGTTAAGCATATGAGCGTCTCAGATAAACATGCTTAAGTGAATAGGTGATGCCAGGTGTAGGCATTGAGTAGGTCGCACACTTCATTTAATTTCATCAACGAGAGGTGATGGATGGTCATGAAAAAGTGAAGAAGAAAATATATAAGTATTGAAGTGGTCCAGCATATGTAGCAGGACATATGTCTGGAGCCTCATAAAATAATACATTTATGGCCAGACGCCTATAATGAGCCATATATGATACGTCATATATAACAAGTTAAATTATATAGAAATATGGCTTACCTTGTCAGTTACATGTTGTAAGTCATATGTGGTCAATTATGGCACACTTGGTAAGTCGAATTTGAGGGGTTATATGAGTTAAGAATATATGAAGTATGTCGTATATGCCATATATTCAAAAGAAATCATAAATTATTTTATATGAATTGCAACACTTAAAAGTGTTGTTTTCGCCAACTACAACACTTATTGCAACGGTTAGCAACGTTGTTTACTCTAATCTCCTATTTTGTAACATTATTTGCAACGTTTAATAAGTGTTACAAATTTTTGGATGCATATGTTTACATACGATGTCCCAATGTGTCGTTTACATGCTTAAGAAGATTTGGGCCGTCCAACTTTGGCCGACCATTAGTTAGCTGCCAGACTAACTTGGCTGCCCATTGTTGGTAGGCCAAGTTGGTTGGCGTGGATTTAATTTTTGGCCGACTGAAGTTGGCCGACCAAGTTAGATGACTAGAACCCTTTTTATAATTTTCAAGTGTGTCGTATATGACTAAAATAAGGGTTTTATTATTTTTTCATCTATTGTTGGGATTTTAGTGCGACCAACCATTTGAGATAATTAACTTAAGCTTGGCTAGAGTAGTGTCTAGACAATTTGAGTTTCGATTTTATGTCTAGCACAAAATTGTATAGATTTTTATGGCTGGCACAAAATTTTGGCCAACACAAAATTTTGGCTAGCATAAAATTCCATGAATTTTGTGGTTGACACAAAATTGACTTGATATATGAATATAATCGTGATGTTCAAATGTGCTTTCATACAGGCTTGTACGGACACGTTAATAAATCAATATCATTCAGTTAGGATTGGAATATTGATATAAAGCAATTTTTAGGAATTTGGTCTGATAATTTATATAGCACTAGAGAAGACTCAAGTTTCTCTATACTAGTGGGCAATCCATCTAGGAGCTTGAGATTTATTATGTAAAAATTATAGAATACCTAGGAGTATTGTAACAAGCACCATCATTATTCTAAGTATTTTATACATAGATGGATACTGAGTTATACAGTAAATATGGTTGTATATATATATTCCAACTTCAATCGGGTGAAGCATTCATATATATATATATATATATATATATATGAGTTAGTATATTCTTACAATTCTTTGCAGAACAAAAAATATACCAAAGTTCAATATTTCTGATACCCGGGTCAGAAACAATTCTTTTTTTACGATTTTCGCCTTAACAAAAACCCACCTTCAACACCCGTGCTTGACAATGAGGACGTATTGCTGTTGGACCTCCAATATTATGCTTTGTCAAGTCCATCAATGGTACAATTAAGAAGTTTACCACAGTCGTAAGTATGAGAAAAAAATTTTATGTTTAGTTTTGAATAAATATCATCACAATAAACTAACTTGTACATGGGAAATCTTTGTCTGAATTAGAATTTCCAGCTTCAGTTTGCTTCACGTCATCGTCTTTGGTTTAATGACGATACAATAATACTAATTATTAGCATTAAATGACATAGAATCATCATCATTTTTCTTATCACATATGCTGAGAAACTCTTATCATTCCATAAAGGATAAATTTCATGATGATGTGTCTTTCTCGTATAAAATTTGGACTCTTTTATCTGACGTGTCATCACCATACAAGATTTGATGAGAGGTAGAGAAATTTTTAAAAGGAAACGTCGGTTGGGAGAAACCATTTTTCTCTTGTTTGTGAAGAGTTTTGCTTCAGACGTCTTAACTTATTTGGGTACTGACAAACTTTTATATATAACGCATGCAAACGGTACAACACTATTTAAGGTCATAATCCTATAATTATTTTAAAAATAAGGTATAAACAGGTGCTGCTGATTTGTTATCCGGAAAAATATTAACGACTTCTGCAATGGGTAATCTTTTTGTTGATTTTCCAGACAAATGGAGATAGAACGACAATGAAGGATGAACCGCTTTGAAGGAATGTAATCCAAAATTCCATCACTTTTCACTTAAACTTTTTGTTGTATTTCTTTGTTTGATCTGTTTGTTGCATTTCTTTGTTTGAACTTTTATATTCATGACAATACGTCGGTAATTTTATAATGGTCCAAGTGAAAATGGTATATAAGGATAGTGGTCTGTGTATAATTTCGTTGTTTATTTAATGTTTATTGGTCGGTAAGTAAAGTGTGCATCCTTTCAGTTGAACATAACAAGTTTGATGAAATTCCTGAATGATAGGTTCAATAATGCCTATAGCATTAGCTTTTTATTTTATTTGTGATAAGAATATTCATCGTTTTTGTAAGGATTTTGACTGCCTAAAATCAAGTGGCTACTTATTGCTTAAGTTGCTTAGGTTTTCAAAATGTAAGACAATATGCCTCATTTTGTTAAAATGGTGTTTGGCTGACAAAGGAGGAATTAGGATATTTTCGTTTTTGTTATTAATTGTTGTAGACTACCATCACCTTACTTTAGGAGAAATGTGTATTGTCGATATTATCATCTGTGGTGCATGCTAAACTTTATGTAGAGATATCTGACCAGCGATGATGCTTTATATATATATATATACTTTTGACATGATAAATTGATATTGGTGATTCATGAAGTTCACTGCAGCCGCTTCAAGTCAGATTAATCATCTCGATAGAATTAGAATATTGAGATAATAGTGAAAAATTTCTTCCATATCATCATATTGAGAAATGAATGAAACTGAAAGGCAAAATTCGGTGAAGAAATTATCATTGGAAACCGATATCTCTTTAGCAAATAACTTCTCCATTTTTTTTAATGAAATCGTTTTGGTAGTCAGAACTAAAGTCTATTCAGGAGAAATGTTAAGTATACTTATTCAAATATGTCATGCTTCTATTAGAAGTATTACTTGGATTTCCTTACTTGCACCAAAAGGCTTATGAATTGCTTAAAAAATTGTGCCATTGTGTATATTAGTCATTAGATAAAATCAAGGTCGTCCTTAACATATGCAAGACTTGGGGAAAAAAAGAATGATGACCTATTTTCTTATATATTTTTTTTAATCTATCCGTATATAAATCTGACAAGAAGGAAAATTAACAACTCATAAAAAAACTATGGAATATCTAATTTTTTTATAACAATAAAAACTAAATCATGATTTCAAATAATAATCTCAAGAAAAAAATAAAAATATTATTCAAATATAATTAAAATACAATATATACGTAGTATTTTATATTTTACAATGTAAAAACTATCACATGAATCACATATATTTTACATTCTTAAATGTATAAGTAACACATGAATTACATATAAGAAACAAAAAAATAATAATTAGGAGACTTATATTGTGTAAGATGTTACTTATGTCACACATACAAGATGTTTACCGTTAGTAATACGAAAAACCTAAGATTAATACTGGTAGTATTAACAAAAACCTAAAAAAGTAAAAATATTAGTAGTGATATTTTCTCATGTTAACAGTTCAAATTTTCACAGTTATTAAAAGATGGACTAAGAAAAATTGTTTCATATAAATACAGTGAAGAATTTATTTTTTGTTGGCCCTTTCCTTTTTTGGGCTTAGGGGGATCGAAGACGGCCCTGGATAAAATATCAGCTTTGGCTCACAGTCAATAGCTGTCATTTAGTAAATATATACCACCCGAATCGAGCACATCATACAATTTGGACTTAGGACTTATCAAGTACTTGATTAAAACACTGAACAATTTATTTCTTTTGTTTTTTTAGGATCCTTTCTAATATAAAGAGTTATTAGATATGTTGCGCATCTTATGATCCAAAATAAGAAGCAATTATATAAGACTAGTCCGTGCCTAAAAGACTTGTTAGCATATAATTTTAAACAAAATGTATTTTTCTTTTATATGCATCCTCAGCTACGATTTGTGGTGAAACTGAAGCCAATTAAGAATTACCTATATTTTTATTTATTTATTTTTCTTCTTCTTCTTCTCTCTTAAGCAGTTTCTTTTTATTTGTACGACATTGCTGAATCATGTGATTTTCCGTAGATTTATTATTTCAATGTATTTTTTCCATAAGTAAACCAATGTAACTCTCTAACTACAATTAAATAGCAACACCAATTACACTAATAATTAAAAATAAACACAAAGTCAATGGACCTCAGAAAAGTAGCTATAATTTTCTTTAATACTTATGTCTCTGTCAAACTAATAACAGACAATTATCACCATGTTCCGAGTCATAACATAGCCAATACATGTTATGAGTACATATAAAGAATAATATAAACCTAATCGAGAGAGGAAACAAATAAATCAATAATAGTTATATTCCTGTTAAGTCATAGAACTATGTTAGGCGTTAGCTGCAGTAAGGCATAACTATAATTTCCTTTCATACTTATGTCTCTGTCAAACTACATAGAACTATCAAGTGTTTCATTATATTTTGCTTCAAGGGAATTGAAATATATGGTGTGCTTGGTACAAGTAGTTTGTGTGATGCAAACGAATGAACAATACCATATACTTGTAAATATGAGAGCAATGTTAAATTTGATTGTAGTTTGCATAGTTGGTTTGTGAGTTTCAAAATTGCAATGTTGGTAGATTTTCTTTTATAATATTGTTTGATATTTTACATTTGATCGGTTTAGCAAAATAACTACTGATATAAATAATTCACTTTGCGTAAACATAATATATGTTTTATCAAATTGTACCATAAAAAATTATATTTTTTGAAAGAAAAAAAAACCTTTTATGTCAGACGTGGTTTTCTTATTAGTCGATATTTTTCCATTTCTCGTCGGTTTTTCTCCATTAGCAATATTTTTTCTTGGATTACAACAATAGTTTTTTCTTTAAAAATATTGTTCTGCTGAAGTCTGATAGATCTTAATGCTACATAGAACGGATTTTTAAGTAACAAACTGAGTCTCAATCTCCTAATAATCCTACATGTTTCTTTTTGAAACTTTTTTGTTTGATTGTGTCTTCTCCAAAATTATTGCATCATAAAAAGCCTATTTCGAACAATAGAAAGTGAAGGTTCCATCTTCGTTTAACGTGTGAGCTTTATTTGTCTAGGTCTTTGTCTAAATTTTTATGTGTTTAGACTACAAAAAAAAAAAAAATATTAATTATGGACCTTCTTAACTCTAATTTTTTATTTCCACTTTATGCACATATGTTAATTTTAATGTAAGGAATTTTTATATTTTGAAAATTGAAATTTATCTATTTACTTTACTTTCGAAGAAAAATATATTCACGTAAAGTTCAGCTGTATAAGGCTAGGCCTTTGCCTTTCGAAGATACTATTATACTAATAACAAAGATAGATTATTTTTTTAAACAACTAGTAACTAGAACCATTAGCATCTTTGGAAATTAGTAAATTTTACAATTTCACACTCCAATTATGTTGATAATCAGAGATACATCAAACTTGATTTCCAAAGTGAGTTTTGTGATGTCGACTCTCTAACTCACATACTCGGGAACTTAATAAATATTTTAAGTTTTGTGGTTATAAATATTAATTGATAAAATGTTCAACTTAATATTCTGGCCAGTGCTACTGATCCTATGAATTACGTGAAATGATGCGATAGACTATAAATAGAAAAATCGTAGATATACTCCTTGTGGAGACAAAGCTAAGTTTTTATCATATTCTTGAATTAAATCATAAGCATTTGGTAGAAATACTATCATCATTTAATGTTTACTACGGAACATTGCTGTTTTCTCATTAAGAAAGGGACTTAATGCAGATAGTAGAATTTGACAAAGGCGAAAATTGTAAATTTATCTATCCTGGATCAGTACTATCAAATGCAGATTTTATAATACTTATAGACATTCTAGATTTCGTATGGATTAATTTATATTATTATTAATTTTGTAGTTTATATCTTCTGTTAGGTTACATTTATGAAAAAACTAAAAATGGAGCACTACAAAGGAAGAATTGCCAATAAACCAGTGTAACTCATTCAACTCCAGGATTTCTGCTCACCATCTTGTAGAAAATTGTATTACGAAGCTAACGGCGAAAGAACAAGATCATTCCGACTTCATATGAAGAAGATATGAACAAAATGAGAACTAAGGGCAAAATGGTCATTCTAGGATAACTATTGGCACTCTTTCCTACGTTATGTTTCTACCAAGGGTTTCCCAGATTCAAATAATGTCAACAACAGCAATAGTTTGGTTAAGGCTGTCCTCCTTCTTCTCTTCCAACAACGAATTTTGGGTAGGATAATTCCGGATGTTTTTGGTGGTTACAGTTTAATGGTGATTGATGATGAGTTGGTAGTGGGATAGTTAATTCAATTTAAAGTAGCAAGAAAAGAGTGACAGTTTGGCAAGAGTCGAGTTTGAAGAAGAATATTGTGCTGCAGTGATTGATCACGATGATCATGGTGTTGGTGATGATCGATTTTAGAGTTTAAATAAGCATCATCGACTTAAGGGAACTGATAGAAGATATGGGTTCTTAGTAATAAACTCGAATCAGTTAGAGAAGTCAAGGAAGGCTCGAGTTAGGTATATGGCAGTTGATGGTGTGTGGTCGCGAGAGAAAAACGACCGAGTCTGCTCGAGTTTGTCACTACCATTTGAAAGACCTGAGATGAAACGAGAGAATGAGTTAATGGTGATCTGTGTTGGCAAGGCTGGACTCGAGTGAAGTATGGAAGTCATAGCAAGGTTCAAGAGGAGTTTTATTGAAATAAAAATAATTGAATTATGAATGGAGAAAAGATAGTATCTAATGCAGGCGTTTAAATCCATGTTGCTTCGAAAGCTAAGTTTATTGGTCGGTGGTATATAAAAGTCCTAGTTAGATTTAAATTCTAATTGAAGCGGTGACTAACCTCTATAAAAGGGACCGTGAACTCCACTTTGAGGGATACCTTCGTACAGATATAACTTTGGAGGCAGAAAAAAAAAAGGCTTTTGGAGGCCGAGAAAAGATACGGAGGAGACTGTCTAATACGAAAAGTTAGAGTTGCGCTGGAGTGTGGGATTATTTTTTCCATGTGTTCGGTTTGATTTATTCTTCTTTAAAATTATGTGTATCTAATTTTTTTTATTGGTTAAAGATGTAGTCGTATTTTGCAAGAACGTTATTTAATCGATGAATTAGTTTTCTCTTATTATTGTCGTTCACATTCTATCGTTTATAACAATTGCATGATTGACATTTTGTAATATGATTGAATGTTTGTTTGTTTAAGTCTAGAATTAATTGATCTCACATCCATATCTATAACTAATTTAGGGTTTATTATTACGCAAAAGTGATAATCCTTGGATACAAGTAGCATGATATGGTTATTGCTTGTAGTGATGCATCCTAATAATTGCATGTAGCATTTGACCTTTGTTAAATTGATTAGCCACATCAATTTCATTGATTAACCTAATTTCATAAATCTTAATGCTACATGAGAATTGAACTTGATTATTGCTTTTACATGTTAGATTGTTCTCTTGGTAGAATTTATATTCGCATCTTTTGATGTGCTTGTTGATAACTTGAGGAAAATTGCGGGATATTCTTGGAATTAAGGTATTCTAGGGCTTTTGATAATTAGAGCTTAATTTGGAATTCTAATCATTCATTCAAATATGTGTTTAAAATTGAAGATGAAACCTTTATCCAATATTATCACCTATTGATTTGCTGTTTACTTTTCCTTGTTTGCTTTTACTTTAGATTAGTTTTATAAAATCAGAAAATCCCCCCTTGTCCTACATAAGTAATCGCTAGAAATAACAACCCGGATCTCTCTGTGGGAACGAATCTTTCTTACCTCGTACTTCATCTAAATCTGAAGTAGTGAGAAAGTTATAAATAATTTTGGCGTGGTGCAACACATCAACCACAAATATACTTGTTGTATCCCTGCTTGGTCGTAGCCATGCTTTTCATTACCATGATTGGACGTATTCTTGCTTGGACGTATCCATGCTGGTCGTAGTCATGTTTGTCGTAACCATGCTTGGTCATATCTATGATTTCCATAACCTTGCTTAGTCCTCGAGGAAACACCAATCCTTGTTTGGTCCTCTAGAAGCATGTCGTCAACCTTGATTAGTCCTCAATCACATGCCAACTCTTACTTGGTCCTTGAAAAGCATGACGCCAATCCCCGCTCGTCCCTTGAAAACCTTTGCATAATCTTGACTTCAGACACTTCCAAACTTGTGACATTCTAAACCTGCACACATCCAGGATTGCCGCTTGCAAGTTTGTACTATTTTCATAAATCCCTCTACTGCAATAGTAAACCGACCATTCCAATAATATGCCCCATGTAGACGATGTAGATGATACATGACCCATATGATTACCAAAATTATCTTACACCTTTTTTACACTGTTTCATTGAAACACTTTATAAAGGAAATGTTATATTAGAAAGGAACGAAGGTATGTTACATTGTTAATTTAAAATTAAATATGATTTTTTTCGTCTCATTCCTCCTCTTTCACATATCACCATCGTTATCACCACTGTTTCTCGACCTTTTTCTTAGTGGCACTTAGTTTATAAATAGACCCCATTGATTGAATTTTTTTCTTCTCTTATTTTTTTTAGAAATCTCTGGATGTGTTGATATTTTTGTGACCGTGTTTGATGTTATGGAAAATTACTTCATTCACGACATTAATAGAATCAAAGAGAAGTTCTAAAAAAGTTCAATCTTCGAGATTAAGAAATGTGTCGATGAACCGTTGCTCAAGGGAAACCATTATAACGTGTCTCATGCGTGTATTAAGAAGTTGACGGTAGAAGTGAAGTTGATTATGGATTCAGACACCAATACGGATGAGGTGTATTTTTGTAACATGGGAAAGTATATGGGATTACCTTGTCGTCGTATTATAATTAACTGTGAACATGGTATGATTCTTATAGGTGACATTTATAAATTTTGGTAACAATTAAGTTTCACCGCTACTCCCACAGAAGTGCCCGAATAAGGGTTTGGGAATACCAAACATGGAAAACAGTACTCGAGATGTACCGGAACATAAACAAAATCCAACGAAAAATCTTTTAGGATGACATGAGGACAATTGTTTATCTACACATTTTTGGAATGCTTACAAACCAGAAAAGGGCAATCCCAAAGGTAGGCCAAGTAACAAAGAAAAAAATAAAAATAAATAAGAAAGTATGCGAAGGTGTTGGCTAAAAAGCATGTTAACATCATCGCTAATCATAGAGATCCTTTGGACCATGAGTACACAATAATGATATACGCGGAGGAATCGAATAAACAGGGTCGGAGTAGTGAGAAAAAAGGAAAAACAAGAGAACGAGTTATGAATAAATAAGGTCTAATGTTTTTACTGCCACCAAGCCAACCAACTCCCTGAAACGTGAATCTAAAGGCTCCCGTTTTTTCTAACCAACAAAATAGTCAAGAAAGTGATGATAAACAAATATTTGTTGGTAAAAGGTTATTGGAAGACCTATCTCAAATCATTCATGAGTACCTAATATCCACCAACGACGTCAATTTGGATAATAATTGTGGTTTTCACGTTGCGGTTGGACATCTAGGGCCATTTCCAAACCGTGTCAAAGAATACAATGGGTGTGAAATCACTTATTTGAAGAAAAGGTTGTTGACGATACTACAGGAAAACTCAACATTTTAAAGACATATGACAGATTGTGGGATAAATGAGGAGTTTGTTAAATTTCAACGTCGTCTACACTGAGGCAATCCTAATACAAGGGATCATTGAATGTAAATGCCGATTTGTGGGAACTTAATCTCCTCTGTATTCAACTGTGTGGTTCATTATTTTTCAAAAGGTTAAATTCTACACTCACCCAAAAATCAAACATATTTGTCAACAATCTTAAACATATAAGAGTGATGATTGCATTGGTTAGAGGCAACTATTTTATTGGTCTCCGGTTAAAACCTGATTGTCCAATGCCTCCGTTGTACAAAACTTCTTTTTAGGAAGATATTTAACCCCTACGTAATAATAAAGAGTTGGTGCAATTTGTACGAGTAAAACATAGAAATATGGAGTGATTTGAAAATGTCAGAGAAAATAGCATATTCCTAACCAATTGTTATCGAGTAAATAACACATATAATTAAACTAAATATGCTTTGAGGGTCATATTATGAGAAAACAAAAATATTTTTTTTAAATTGTGTTTATTTTTTTGTCAATAAGTGTAGATATTCGTCAAAGTTCATCTAGGAGAAACAACTTCAATCTTGCCAAACTTGTGATAACAAATTTTTTTTATGTTCCAGAGTAATGTTCGTCTAAGAGAAGTAATGTTCCAGGTATCCGAACTTGGCAAACAAAATTCTAGGCCTTATGTAGTCAAAGGTTCGACTAGGAGAAGTAATGCGCAGGTATCCGAAGTTGACAAACTTTTACCATGCTTTATATTGGTACAGTTTTTCCAGGAGAAACAATATCCAGGTACCCGAACTTGACAAAAAAAAAATCCAGGCTTTATGTTTTCGGAGGTTCGGCTGGAAGGACTAACTTTGCAGGTAGCTGATGTGATTTTATATAGTGGTAAAAAGAGGTTCGATTCTCGAACTT
>JAJJMC010005141.1:5192094-5239805 GCA_023531435.1 Papaver californicum
CTCACTAGAAATTAAGGTGCAATTTAGACACTAAAATGTGTCTATCAGTAGCTGAACCTGAAAACATTTTACCAAGCTTTATGATCTCAGAGGTTCGGCTAGGAGAAGTAATTTTGCAGGTAGCTGAACTTGGAAACTTTTTACCAGTCTTTATGATCTCATAGATTCGGATAGGAGAAGTAGTTTCACAGGTAACAGAACCTATAACATTATTTAAATACCCTTTGGATTGTGCTAGGTTCGTATAGATCTCGGTTAACTAGTCCTAGCCGAATCTACCACTGACCAATAGTTGTTGGACTTCAAAACAACAACAACAAAAAAACTATCTTGATTGACAAGGATTTAAAATAATACACCAAATTTAGTATGCTACAAATACTGAATTACAAAGCTAGAAACCAACGACCAATATTGCTACTAAGGATTAATTAGAAAGATATATACCAAATACATATTTTGCTACTAAAATTGAATTACTAATTTAGCATCCTCAATGTCTGATACGGGTTATGAAAAACTCCTTAAGGATGTGGAAATGAGCTTCGTATTTGAAATTCTTTCTTTTCCATATTCGAAATTCCTCTCGAGACCTCACTACAACTTCACCGGAATTTTACCCCTAATCGATTTCGATTCACAATCCGAACTAAAGCTATAAATTCTTTAAATCGGTTTCTTATATTTCCAAATCCACATAACAATGATGCGACATCACGGTTATGAGGGTTACCAGTATCAGAGATGAAAGTTTCATGAATTTTAGCCCAATTAGTCTAACTTACTAAACCATTTTGCCATCGTTCTTCACCCTTTTTCGGATAATACGCTACATAGTTATTACAAAGAGATAAATCTTCATCCAGAGTAAATTTAGGACCATGCAATGTCATTTTTAGGAGATGTGATTTTCAAATGTGAATTATAGATTGTTATATTTAGAATAAAGGTGTATAAGAACTATATATATATATAGTCGTTCCTCAAAAATGTTGCAAACACATGGATTTTTTGTAGTTAAGTAGTATAGCTTTGCTAGGAATAAACAAAGTGAAGGTAGCCGAACTATCCTCTGTAACTTCAAAATTGGAGTTATTGGACATTCTTCAGCTACATATTAATCACGTTATATAATATTACTCATTCAATTGTAAAGTAACATGATTACATTGTTTTAACTAAATCAAACTCTTAATTAGAAACTTAGATCCCACACTACTAATCTAGCTTGTTCCAATGAATCTCGACAGATAGCTCTCTAATGAATCTCAGAGCATATCTTTTTAAATACGTATAACAAACCTCGTGCTCGAATGTTCCTCCATGTTGTATTCCTGAAAGGCTTTGAACTCTAGCTTTATAAAATAAAAATGATTGACAAGTTAGTATTCAAACTAAAAATGACTTTATTCGCAAGATAAACGGTTGTAGTCGACTCGGGCCACAAACTCATGTGTTAGTGTACGAACCCGAGGGGCCGAGACAATATCTTAATTGTCGTCCTTCCCGGTTGCAGTTTATATTTAAATACCCTTCCGTAGGATTTAAAAATTAATAAAAAAGTTCAAAAGTCCAAAGTCCAAAAATAAGAAGAAAAAAAACAGAAAATACCTTGAATAATTACAAAAATAAAAACAATTTCCTAATCCAGTTTTTTAAAAAAAAAAAAACTAATTTTTTTTTTTTAAAATTAATAAAAAAAAACTTTTCTTCTTTTTCCGTTCTTTTCGCTTTGTCTTTGACTCCAAGTCTTTAATCAATCAATATAATCTTTAGCTCCAATTTCTCTTTGATCCAAAACTTGTAATACAAAGAAAATACCCAAAAACGTAAAATTAACCTAAAAAAAAATCTAAAAACAATTCCAAAAACAATTCTCGTCGGCGGCGCCAAAAATTGATGTGTTTGTAATAATGGTAAATAAAGTTATCGTTCGCTCGAACTTGTGAAGACTGATTTTAGTTTTAATAAACTAATTTTTAAACTAAAAATATGCAAAAAAAATAATATTCATAAATACTGAGGTTATGGATTTCACCATTAACCAATTAAATGATTCAATCTAATCAATATTCATGCAATTCTTACGTTTAATTTGATTCGAAAATGTTGCAACAAGTAGATTTTTAAAATAACAATTTTATTACAAAAGCATAGAACATCTAAAACCTAGGCCAAAGCATGTTCGATCTAACAAAATCACAACTACTTAACAAAAATCATTAAATCAAATTTCAACCAAGGCAAATAATCATAAAAGAAATTGCAAAAATTAATTACAATAGAAATATACCACTTTTATTGAAACAATGGCTTCCTCCGCCACCTCAGCATATGGGGTTTATCTCATCTTGCTCAAAACACCTTCAAAAGTTTGGTACATAGCTCAAAGTGTTTGAAAATAATAAAAAATAGTGAAAATAATGAAAACAACGAGTTTGCAACCTTTATAAACGTCACAGACTCACTGTTACAGAGGGATAATTGTTTCCTGAAGATAAACGTTGCAAAAGAAGATATCCGTTGCAAAGTTAAAATCTTTAGCAACAGAATCTTCAACCCTATCGCAACGTTTTCTTCATCTTCTTCATCATGATCACGAGAAGATTTTCTGGAATTCTTGATTTGCGATTCTGAACTCTCCAGACCCAAAAAAAAACTCTACAATCGGCTTCTTATTTATAGTACAACAACCATAATCTCCCAAATCTCTTCGAAATCAATTCTCTTTCAATCACATGTCACAAATTATTCTCGGAATTATTTTTTTCTGATTTCTTCCCGATTCTACTTTATGTATTCCTTTCTGAGCTTTGAGAATATCTTGTTGATGTTACTACCTCAGAAAAATATCTCAAATACTATCCCTCACAGAATCAAAATCCGAGAAATATCCCTCACAGAATCGAAATCCGAGAAAAATATGCTTCTCCCTTTTCACGTCAGCTAGTAGTTTTTGGCAAGATTCTCTACTTGTTTTAAAGTGTTTCTATTGTGTACAACTCTTCTTATATGGCAAGAATATATCCTCTGCCTTAACTCTTCAAATCACACAAAATACTCAACCATAAATCTTCACAGGCGTAAACAAATTTCTCCCGCCAAATTTCTTTCTTTTAAATTCAAATGAGAGTGGGTGCCTTTAACACTTTCGATGGGGGTGTTTTTAGCACTTTTTCGCCGATTTCTCCACATTATTCCTCTGAAAATACATACAAACACAATAAAATGATAATATTAGTAAATTAATTGAGTACTATAAATATAAAGAATTGAGATAAATAAGACACAAAAATGTGTCTATCAAATACCCCCAAACTTATTATTTGCTAGTCCTCGAGAAAATCTAATCTAAAAATAAAAATAAATCTTAACTCACTTTTGCAGGCATCGCGATTGCACTTAGCGTGTGCAATAATCCTTTAAACCCATAGGTGTCCCTATCGGACGAGTTTTAGTCTCGTGAGGGTTTACAAGAGGTGTGCCCACAAAACCCTTTACTCTAAATTCTAGCTACCTGTGAATGATTGAGGGTAAACACTAAACAAGCTATTTAGTTGGCATACTAAATTCTTCGGCCATGGGAATCATTACCCTATATGAGTCCATTTGTTGCACACGAGTTTTCACTCAGCGTACTAAAATTCATATAAGAATGCAAAACTCTACTCAAATAATCATTGAACATCCAAAACTGGATATAATTCACATTGCTCAAAATCATCAAATTCAATCACAAGGATAGATTAGAAGATGGATATAGAAATGATGAATGGTGCATATGTTGACTAAGGTGAACGATATTTTCCAAAATATTAGTATAAAGTCCGGCTCGGATGCTCCTATTTTATTTTTTTCTTATTTTTTTTCTTATTTTTTTTCTTATTTTTTTTTCTTATTTTTTTTCTTATTTTTTTTTCTTATTTTTTTTTCTTATTTTTTTTTCACGACTACATGATTAGATCTTTTGAATCTAAGCGCATGCTCCTTTTCAGCAGATTACATGATAGTTCCCATGGATCCTGCATTCCACGGTTGCTTAGGCGACGGAGACAGGGAGAACACACATATTGCTATCAAAGTGTCATTTTTTTTTCAACAAAATTAAAATTCTAACGCATCCAAGCTACGACCTTATGACAATACTAGGGCCCCACCAAATCACTTAGAGAAACACAAAATTGCAAAAATAAAAATAGAAAGTGATATGATTATGATGATTCCGAGATATGCTTGTTCAATGATTATCATGTTATTTCTAACACCTGAGATATACATCCTTTTATGAATAAACCATTTAGCCGGGCACACCAATTCCTATAGAAAAATAGCTAAGTTTCCATCTACCTAGAATGGTTAGTGTCATCCTGAATTATTCACAAGTTTCTAGACTTTGGAGTTTCATGTTTCACTAAAAGTTTCTCCCTTACCCCCAAACTTAAATCTAACATTATCCTCAATGTTCTAAAGATGAATGATTAAATATATGAACAAGGAGAAAGTGTTACCAATCTAAGGAAAGTAGTTAAGGAAAGATATTACCGTGTCGCATGAGTAAGGGTTACCTCCCAAGAAGTGCTAAGTTTAAAGTCTTCAGTCAGATTAAGAAAGAATTAGTCACCTCATAAAATCATAGAGCAATAGTCGGAACAACTGTGGGTCTTCTGAATAAAACAATACTATCCAAAATATAAGGAAATTACATCAGGCCCAGAAAGTGAACAAACCGAGTACAACATTATCCCTATCTAGTGTTTTGTTTATGACAACTACATCTAGTTGAGGTTCAAGTTCAGGCTCTATGAAATGGTCTAGATAAATCTATTTAGGCTGAATTTCCTCATAGGAAGGATCCGAAGGATCAGGTTCTAGATTCTGGAAAAACTCAAATAATAAATTTAAGGCACATAATAATAACTTGAAAATTTGTGGATCCTCAAAGTCAATCAGATTTGACCCACACATTTGACTACTATGAAAATGGTAGTCATTCTTAAGCAAATGTATCGATTTTAATCTCCTAAAGTAATTAGGCTTAGTCTCAAAACTTAATAACTGACACATTTGAAATTCAAACGTTCCCACATACGGAAGAAAATATTTTGGTGGGAAAACAAAGTCAATCTTGGTATTATTTCCTAGGTGAACCACATCGATCAGAAGATGGGTTTCTAACAACTGAACTTCTTTTTTGACATGATTAGATTCGGGAAACAGTTCTTGAAGATAGTCTCTTAATATGGTAGAGGCACATACATCAAGTCCCAAGTGAGGGACTTTTAAAAGAGTTAAAGGTAAAGCACAGGGAGAATGATAATCACCCCCAAACTTAGAATTTTGGGTGTCTCTAGATAGACTAGTCACAATTTCCCTAATTTTTAGATCATCAGATTCCTGAAAATAATCAGTTGCTTCTTCTAAGTTATATTCAGGTGGTGCAGTCTCACTCATATTTAAAATTTTTACGAGTTTATCTTCTTCGTTTGAGACTGTTTTCCCTGAATCGTTGGACTCTAAAACACTAGTCTTGGAATAGACTCTTTCCTCTAAACCATCGTCGTCTTCATAATAATGAGGAAATATTTCACCGTTTATAACAATACTATCTCTAGTTAAATCCTTTTCCTCTTGAATAGGTGAATAATCATTAATATTATTAGGATCGGAACTAGAGACATTATTATTATCGTGAAACTCAATTATTGTAAGAATTTTTTCATCATTATGACTATGGATTTCAATTTCCTCATCAAAAGTATCCTCATCATCATAATAATATGAAGATGATTGAGCCTTATCTAAATAAATAATGTCTTCTATTCTAACCTCGTCCTCTAAATTAGGTAAATATTCATCATTATTATTAAGGGTAAAAGTGGAAACACTGTATTGGAAATTAAGATTATTTTGAGCAATTATTTCTTTCGTCTTTAACACAAACCTATATGTATTCTCAGCCAACTGCTTTAGGGATTCTTCTAGAAAAACAAATGGATCATAAGGAGTACTAGATTGTAACTGCTCGTGTGATTCTTCTAGAGGAGGAGTTGGACTACTAATTGTTCCCCCCATACTTAATGTGAACCTTCTTGTATCCCCAGTCAACTCCTTGATGAAATTCTCTAGAGAAACAACTAATTCATAAAGATTGCTAGATCCTAACTTCTCGTGTGATTCTTCTAGAGGCATGATAGGTTCAATATAAGTAATAGATTTCTCCTTCTTAAGGGCATCCCTCCAAGACAAAGAACTCGAGTTTTGCTCGTCTTTCCCGTTCATATGACTGGTGCACGTACAAATAGTAATTAGAGCCTCCATGGTATGAACCATAACCTTCAGAGGGTTGGTAGTGGTCCCAAGTACTATCCCACTAGGGTCATAGTAAGAGTAATGCCTGTTTTGAAACTCAGTCGGATATTTATTGTAATACCAGCTCGACATTTTCTAACAAAAATTTCTTAATAAATTTATAAAAAATCTAAGAAAATAAATCCTAACAGGAAGGGGTTCTAAAAATACACAAACAAGGACGACTCAACCAAATCAAACCTACTGAATATAGCAAACAAAAAGCATGACGGCTCCACTTAGATTGTTTCTAGACCAGCTTCTATTCTTCCAAAAGGCAACTAGTTACAGTTTTAGCGAATCTCTCAGAACGATCCGAATTAGATTAAGTCGAACAGAAACAAGATAAGATCTAAGAAGCTTTGATAACCCTGTATCTTTGGAAACTTTTCCCTGGGTTACAAGGCGGCTCTAATCAACTTAAAATAATCTTCCTGAACTTTAAGTTAGGCTAACAAAGTAACCAATACAGTCCTTTTGAATGATTGTCCAATAAGCTCGATTACCCTATCGGTCTTCTTTCTAGTCAATTTTTAAGGATTAGGTTCGCGTTAGATAACGTGTTCCTAAGGCGGGCAAGAAGGAAACAGTGATGAAATCCGAGTCCTTATCTTATATGGGCAGTCCTTGCCCTTTACTAGAAAATAAATCCGTATTCAAGTCCTCAACATATATACATTACAAAGGAATACAGAAAACCCACTTGCAGGGGATTCGTGGGTTGATCGAGTCTTACCTCCCGTACCAGAAGGGCGATGAATCGGTTGTAGTCGACTCGGGCCACCAACTCCTGTGTTAGTGTACGAACCCGAGGGGCCGAGACAAATATCGTAATTGTCTTCCTTCCCTGTTGCAGTTTATATATAAATACCCTTCCGTAGGGTTTAAAAATTAATAATAAAGTTCAAAAGTCCAAAGTCCAAAGTCCAAAGTCCAAAATCCAAAGTCCAAAAATAAGAAAAAAAACAAAAAAATACCTAAAATAATTACAAAAATAATAATAATTTCCTAATACAGTTTTCTAAAAAATAACCCTAAAAAAAATTGAAAAATTATCTAAAAAAAATATTGTCTTCTTTTTCCGTTCATTTCGCTTTGTCTTTGACTCCAAGTCTTTAATCAATCAATATAATCTTTAGCTCCAATTTCTTTTTGATCCGAAACCTGTAATACAAAGAAAATACCCAGAAACGTAAAATAGAACAAATAATAAAAAAAAAAAATCTAACTAAACTAATTAACCTAAAAAAATATCTAAAAACAATTCCCGTCGGCGGCGCCAAAAATTGATGTGTTTGTAATAGTGTAAATAAAGTTATCGTTTGCTCGAACTTGTGAAGACTGATTTTAGATCTTAATAAACTAATTTTTAAACTAAAAATATGCACAAAAAATAATATTCACAAATACTGAGGCTATGGATTTCACCATTAACCAATTAAAGTGATTCAATCCAATCAATATTCATGGAATTCTTACGTTTAATTTGATTCTAAAATGTTGCAACAAGTAGATTTTTAAAATAACAATTGTATTGCAAAATCATAGAACATCTAAAACCTAGGCCAAAGCATGTACCAACTAACGAAATCACAACCGTTTAACAAAAATCATTAAATCAAATTTCAACCAAGGCAAATAATCATAAAAGAAATTGCAAAAATTAATTAAAATAGAAAAGTACCACTTTTATTGAAACAATGGCTTCCTCCATCACCTCAGCATAAGGGGTTTAGCTCATCTTGCTCAAAACACCCTCAAAATTTTGGTACATAGCTCAAAGTTTTTAAAAATAATGAAAAAGAGTGAAATAATGAAAACAGTGAGTTTACAACGTTCATAAACGTTACAGACTCACTGTTACAGAGGGATAATTGTTTTTTGAAGATAAACGTTGCAAAATAAGATATCCATTGCAAAGTTAAAAGCTTTAGCAACGGAATCTTCAACCTTTTCGCCACAAAATCTTCAACCGTATCGCAACGTTTTCTTCATCTTCTTCATCATGATAACGAGCAGATTTTCTGGAATTCTTGATTTGCGATTCTGGACTCTCCAGATCCCCCCCCCCCGCCAAAAAAAAACAAAAAAAAAAAAAAAAACTCTGTAATTGGGGTCTTATTTATAGTACAACAACCATAATCTCCCATATCTTTTGAAATCAATTCTCTTTCAATCACAGATCACAAATTATTCTCGGAATTATTTTTTCCTGATTTCTTCCCGATTCTGCTTTTTGTATTCCTTTTCTGAGCTTTGAGAATATCTTGTTGATGTTACTACCTCAGAAAAATATCTCAAATACTATCCCTCACATAATCAAAATCCGAGAAATATCTCTCACAGAATCGAAATCCGAGAAAAATATGTTTCTCCCTTTTCACGTCAGCAAGTAGTTTTTGGCAAGATTCTCTACTTGTTTTAAAGTTTTTCTTTTGTGTACAACTCTTCTTATATGGTAAGAATATATCCTCTGCCTTAACTCTTCAAATCAAACAAAATACTCAACCATAAATCTTCACAGGCATAAACAAATTTCTCCCGCCAAATTTCTTTCTTTTAATTCAAATGAGAGTGGGTGCCTTTAGTAAAAACCTGGGTGCCTTTAACACTTTTGATGGGGGTGTTTTTAGCATTTTTTAGCTGATTTCTCCATGATTATTTATTCCTCCGAAAATACATACAAACACAATAAAATGATAATATTAGTAAATAAATTGAGAACTATAAATATAAAGAATTGAGATAAATAAGACAAAAATGTGTCTATCATGGAACTCTACGCGAAAATATAGGAAAAGTATGGGCTTATTGCTACAAAAGAGATGGTAAAGATACATATTCTTATTCTCGTAACAGCCATCGCAGGACTCCTCCATGTGATTGTTGGGATGGATAATGCGCTCCTGTATACGGTTATAAACTCGAAAATCGAGGAATGGGATAATATGTTGTCTACTTATGAAGGCCTCTGTTTCAACATAAACTGGTTGCGTCAGCATTTGGAGAGCGTCATAGAGGCTCATGCAGCAGCCTTGGCGGAAGGGAAAGCCTTGAAGGAAGAATCCTCCAAAATTGAAGAAATGGCTCGAGATCTGCAGACTCGTTCAGAGAAGTATGATGAGAGATTTGAAAAATTCCACCACCGCAATTATCCTCTGCTTAGATATTTGTTTTAGACCATTGGATAGGTAACAAAACATTCATGTTATTTGTTTTTTTTAGTAGCTTGAATAAAGAATATTCAGGTTATTTGAATGATTGCAATGGGTTTTGAATTTGAAAGTTCATATATATATATATATATATATATATATATATATATTTTGAAGTCATATTGAACTTGTGGGGTGAATGACGAAAGTGTTTTAGGCATAATATGCCTTGATCCAGTTACCATTAATGAATCTCCCTACAACTTCTCCATTCATATTAACCAGCTTGTAATATCTGCTCAACATGGCCTTGGAGATTACATAAGGCCCTTCCCGCTTTGGAGTAAATTTTGGAGCGGACATATCTTGTCGAATATGCTTAGACGTCCTAAGTATACCAGATCCCCTACCTGAAGTACTCGTGGTTGAACTTCCTTGTCGTGCGCCATGGAAATCCTTTTCCGATAAGTCTATGTATATTTTTCTTCTTTGGCTCGTCTGGATTAGAGTACGTCTAAATCCGCTACTCGAGAATTGGGTATTTCAGACTCTTCCAATAAACTCCACTTGCTGCTGCGATTCTGGCTAATGTGATTTTAATCTTTGCAGGTAGAATTGTATCTGCCCCATATACAAGAGAATATGGTTAGGTCCCTGTAGAACTCTTCAGAGAAGTTCTGTATGCCCACAACGCCATAGGAAACTGTTTATGCCATGTCCCTGGATGGGCATAAACAGTATGACTTAAGATTCTGATGAGAGTTTTGTTGGTGCTTTCGGCATTCCCATTTCCTTGAGGGTAGCAGGCATGGAGAATACCTACTTGATGCCATAATTAACTTTTGAGTAATTTTCGCACGTATTTATTTACAAATGGAGTGCCATTGTCTGTTACGATGTGCTTTGGCACTCCAAATCTGCATATAATGTATTCTTTGAATAAGGCCGCTATAGTTGCTCCGGTTGTGCTTCTAAGAGGTACATCTTTGACCCATTTGGTGAAGTACTCCGTGGCAGTGAGTATATACTCATGTTTCTTTGACGAGGATGGATTAATTTTTCCAATGAGATCCAGTCCTCAACCATAGAATTGCCAATGGATGCTTACCGAGTGAAGAGGAAGGCAAGGTGTGTGAATGAGATTGTCATGGATTTGACATTGATGACATTTCTGAACAAACGAAGCTGCATCATCCTCCATGGTCGGCCAATAGTATTTATCATGGACTTGGAGAAATAATTTTCTCTTGTCCTAGTGTTCTCCTTCATGCGTTTCTTTCATGATGGTCTTAATATCTTCTTCTTCCAGACATCGCAGCAGATCGCCGTCGAAGCTCTTTCGGTAAAGTATTCCTTCGTGAAAGACAAATCTCTTGGCTTTTTGGATCAAGCGTGTTGCTTCTCGTTTTTCTTGAGGTGTGAAATTATCTCGAAGGTATTTGATATATGGGTCCTACCAGTCCCCAAAATTATGTATAGTCGGTATTTTTGATTGTTACAACGAGATTTACAATTGGAGCAAGATCCTGTAATAACCGGGATTGGGCCTCCATAGTGGGCCAATAATACCCAAGACGTCGGAAATGTCTGTACATGGTTACCACTAGTGTCTGACCGCACACCTGATGGTGTACTTGATTAAGTCTCCCTTGTGCTTCATCATCCCCCAGACACCTCGATAGAGAGCCATCTGAGTTTCTATGATATAATACTCCATGTAATAGAAAGAAATGCTTTAACTCTTTAAGACTAACCTTCCCTTGACTATGCGAATTACCAAGCTCTTGGATAATAGGTGTCCTCCATTCATTGGCTTGTTCTTTGTTAGGCTTGTTCTTCCATGTTGTGGGCACGCTACGTCTTTGCAAAGTGAGGGTTGCCTCCGGATCTTTGAATTGTAGTTTCAAGGGTAGAGTTTCCAAGCAATCAATGAGTCTGTTTTTGGTGCGCCCCGTATGTACGATCGTCGCCTCAGCAGAGTGAGTTAAAAGCTTCTGTGCTTCATCCCTATATGGGGCTAGTTTTTCCTCTTCGAGAGAATATACACCATTCATCTGGTTTACTAGTAACTTTGAATTTCCTCTAATTTCAAGACGCGTAGCTCCATCTTCCTTTGATAGCGACAATCCTAGTAGGAAAGCTTCATATTCGGCGAAGTTGTTGGTACACTTGTAATCCGTCTTGAATGGATATGATAAAACTTTGCCAGTTGGTGAAACTAACACAATACCAGATCCTCTAGTGTTGTTGCTAGGGGTAGCAGAGCCATCAAAGTATAATATCCAGGCTTCGTCTTCAACAAGTGAGATATCTGGGAATTCTCCGGGTATGTCTTCATATGTTGTAGTATCATCTTCTCCTGGAAAAGATGCAAACAGGTCAGCGACTTCTTGTATTTTTTTTTTGGGGATACGCATGATATATCAAACTCTGACATCTGTAACAACCATTTTGCCGCTCGTCCTATGAGAGCAGGTTTTGACAGTAAGAATTTTATAAGGTTATCCTTAGTCCTCAACACTACCTTATTCGCTAGTAGTTAATGCCGAAAATTCTAAATAACATGTGCCAAAGATAGACACGTTATTTCAACCTTGGGATATCTCAACTCCGCATCTCTAGTTGTACGACTGGAATAATAGATGGGACATTCAATCCCCATGTCGTCTTCTTGTGCTAATAAGGCTCATATGGAAACTTCTCTGAAGGCTGTGTAAAGGAGTAACGGTTTTCCCGGGGTTGGAGATTTCATAACAGTTGGTGATAATAGTAATTGTTGGATCTGAAAAAATACAGTTTACTGTGTAGACGACCAGAGAAAACTTGCCTCTTTCTTTAGCAGGGGTGTGGATGAAGCAACAAACTGAGCTAGTCCGGGAAGAAAACGTGAATATATGATACCTTTCCTGTAAATATTTTGAGCTCCTTGCCGTGCATAGTGGTGTCATGGTGGTGATAGCCTGTGTCTTGGTCGGGTCCACCTTGATCCCTTCTGTTGTTACCTGAAATCCCAGAAATTTCTCGGATGAGACACCGAATTGCGCATTTAAGAGGATTCATCTTCAAGTGGTATTCATGGCATCTCTCAAAGACTTGACGCAGTCTGTCCACATGGGAGGCTCTGGTTTTGGATTTTACTACTACGTCATCGACATAGTCTTCTACTTGCTTGTGCATCATATTGTGAAAGATCGCTGTCATGACTCTTTAGTAAGTAGCGTCGGTATTATTCAATCCAAAGGGTATCACTGTGTAATAGAAATTCTCGAAATAGGAGTTCAAAACGCGGTTTTCTCAGCATCATACTCGTACATCTTTATTTGATTGTAGCCGTTATAGCCATCCATGAACGAGAACATTCTATATCCGTCGGTTGCGTCTACAAGCATGTTGATGTTCGGGAGAGAAAATTCATCCTTAGGGAAGGACTTATTCAGGTTCTTGAAGTCTACGCAACATCTTATTTGACAATTCTTTTTCTTGACATGGACGACATTAGCTAGCCATGTGGGGTGTTGGATAGGCTTGATAAAGCCTGCTACCAGCAACTTCTGAATTTTGATCTTAATTTGTTCATAAAATTTGTGCCTGAACTTCCTAAGCTGTTGTTTGACTGGTTTGGTGTCAGGATCGACGTACATGTGATGCGTTACTAGTTTGCAATCTAACCCTGGCATTTCTTCATATGTCCAAGCGAAGACGTATTGGTATTCTTTGAGTAGACTGATGAGTTTCCTCTTCTCTTCTAGTAACATGGCTAAACTGATTGAAACACACCATGGATTTTCTTTCGTTCCAAGGTCGATGGTTTCGAGTTCATCAACCGTAGTGTCTGTCCCATCTTGTAATTGTTGTAGAGCGTCTTGAACCTCTTAATGATATGGCTCTCCGTTGTGGTTTCATATCTATGGGCGGGGAGACTCTTGGTAGGCCTCCCCTGTTAATTGTTAACAGCGATTGCGAAGGTATACCACATTCCCTTTATTTTCATAGCTAGTTACGAAGCTATGGCCTCTCTTAGCAGGTGAAGGATTTATGGCACTGGAGGTTCCATAGAGGTATCCAGAGGGCTTGTCGTTGGAAGTCGTTCTTGATGGCCCAGCTCCTGCGGAAGAGGTTAATGGTTCATCTGCTATCGATGCTCAGTTAGGTAAGGCATACTGTAAACTTTGTTGGATGGTTTGATGGCATCATCTTATGGCTTGAAGAACTCAACATCATATATTGAGTGTAGGGTGATGGTGACGATTTTATGTGTATGATCTTCCCATTCAACACTCCTTTCACGCACTGATGGTATGTGGAAGGAACAACTTTGTTTTCATGTAACCATGGGCGCCCTAGTATCATATGATAATCGGGCTCCTTCGTAATGACATGGAATTTCACCTTGGACACGATAGGACCGACTTGTAAATTTGAATAAACATGGCCATAGGAGTTAGTGCGATTACATTCAGAATCCTTCATCACCATAGGATGCTGCATGATCTGATTCTGCGAGACTTGGGCCACTTTGAGCATCTTGAGTGTAATAATATTAGAAGCCGCTCATGTGTCGATAAGGGCCCTTCTGAGTTTGAACTCCTTGACATAAACAGTAACATACAGGGCACAGTGTACTCTTCAGTTAAAGTGACGTTGTTCATAGCTGGGTTGTATGATATGACTGTTTCTATTTCCATTAGAGACGGCATCAGGTGTGTGTTCACGGCTATGCGGTTAAGAGCGGCAAAGGTATCGACACGTTGATCCTTCGAAAAGTGAAGAATCTCACACTAGTTTTCAATTAGAAATATGGCTTCCTGGTTTACTGGTTTTTCTGTAATGGTGAAGCTCCCAATATTGTGAGGTGGAGAATCACCAGTCGAGAAATTTATCCCTGGTTCTGTGGAGCCTGGGCCTCATTCAAAAACGCTACGTCATCCTACTTCTTCTATTAATTTGACAAGGGAAGAAAACAGAGAACCTACCGCATCTTCGAGTCTCGCTAGAATTCTTGCTTGAGATTTTTGTCTTCGCATCAACTCAGCCAGAGTGATTGGTGTTTCGACCACTTCGGTAGTTCAGTTGGTGAGACGTGGGTTGGTAGCGTCATTGACTGCTGGAGAAAGGTTATGCGTATCACCATTTATATTGACATGAGAAATGTTAGAATTGGTAGTAATTGAATCTGACTAAAGGCCAACCATGTTTTAGATGATTGAAGAATTGATTTTCAGATGGTTGAAGAATTGGCTTCGTGACCGAGAGATTAATCTCCCACTGTGGTCGCAAATTGTTAGTACCTAAAAGTTACTTCTAGGCAAAACAATATACTGTAGAAGTACTTCCTTTAGACTCGAAAATCAAAATCATACAGAGCCTAAACCACGATAGTAGTCGTTCCGCCCTGTTTCGGTCACAAGGAGAGAAAATGGGTTGATCTTAGGGGGGGGGGGAGAAAGTTGAAGGAATTTGTGTGTTGAATTGTGTGTAGAGATGTTGAACTATTGAGAAAAATAACAGAACTTGAGAGAATGATAAGCTTATTATCCTTCTGAAATAGGCTAAGTAGCCTATTTATAATAGGTTGTAACACACACTTCTCCTTGTAAATTAGTATAGGTAGTGAAGATATGGATAGGTGGAAGTCGTGGGGATAATGGTATAACCTCCTTGGAATCTTCGGAAAACCATTACTCCATTACTCCATTAACGGCTTCAGCCTTACCATTTACTTTGTAACTTTCTTATCATAGGGTGTTTCCACGTCGCATGTTGTTATGACCACCAGACCAAAACCCCATGAAGAATCCCCCCATGTAATTGTTTTGATTTCTTATAAGAGTTAGTGGAGTCATGGACTCCAAGTTCTGTTGTAACAGAATGTTTGTGCTAGCTAGAATAATGTATATGAGTATTACAGGCTTGACCGTGGTGTTGCTAGTAACCACGGATGTCATGGTTGTAGCCTATATGATGGTGCAAGTATGATGCTAGGGTGAAGACACTCGCAAAGGAGAAAAGAGGGTAAGGCTTGCGCAGCTAGCGCTGCCAGTGCTGCCGCTAGCACCGCTAGGGCCTATTTTGGCGCGTGACCTTGTTGTCTTTTTACTTTTTGGATTTTTTCTAGCCTTTTGGCACATGTTTGTGCTACTCATTGGTGTTGGGAGTGTGGCTAGGGTTTTCTAAGGCTAGCACTTGTTAGTACCATGGTTATTGCCTATGCACCACTATCTTTGACATTTGTTAATGTCGTGGCCATATTTATGGCCTATATAGGGTTTCTGAATTATATGAGATTTCATGTTAGCATGTATGCTTAACTTTTATGCAGTGAATATAGAACATTTTCAAGAGATTCAGCTGTGGAAGTTTGTAACTTGAGATAATGCTTGATGCGTCTAATTAACATTTTTTTTATTTATTCTGATATATGATAACCTCTATTCTGGATGTTTATAATTTTTTATAATCAACATATTCTGATCGATACAAATAATTTGCATGTATCCACATAAAATAACGAGGGTTTAACTGGGTAAAGCCCTGAAATTTCTACGGACGCATATATTCGCAAAAGAGATATAAAGCTAATTTAGCCATGAGTAGAATATGTATTCTCAATTCTCTTACGGAATGTAAGATAGCATTACGTTTTCATATTTCTGATGCCGGGTCAGGAATTTAAACATATTTATTTCATGCTTCTGCATCCAGGAGAAAAACAATATTATAATTTTCTCCATTGTCGAAAATCCACCATCAATACACATATAAATCGAAATAAAATTCTTTGAATCTTTTCCAAAACATAGAACAATGTTCATTAAGTCGTTCATGGTAAGCCGGAATAAAATCTTTAACAAGCCTTACATCATCTTCTATAGTGAGTGGATCCATTTTTGACTAGAAAGGCAATATGAATTTGAGTATGCAATGGAGAAGACAAACTAGAGACTTGAGTAATTGGTGCAAAATGAGTTTGAAGGTTGAAAATCTTATATAGAGAATCCCCAGAGGTTATCATTTTTTCAAAAATAGTCGTTGGGGTAGTTTTGAACACAATTTTAACACAGTTCGGCTAGGACCAAAACCTCATATACTTGCCAATTTTTTGTGCTACAAGACTTGTTTGATGAGAGAGATGTTCGGCTAGCAAAAGATAATTTCGACCTAGCCAAACCTTCCAAATTTCAAAGGCTGTCCTATAAGTATAAGGTTCGGCTACCTCCAAAATTTATTAAGGTATCCAAACTTTACTATTATAAGTTTTCAAAAATTGAAATCTTGTTTGGTTCGGCTAGGTCGAAATTATCTGTTCCTAGCCGAACCTTTTACTTGGATAAAGTTATTAGAATTTAATTCAACCAAAACCACTTACATTGTTACCAACGGGATTTAAATCAAGATAAAGGTATAATATAAACCAAACTAGAAAATTCATTAATTAAAACTAAAAGATCATAACCACCAAAGTGTACTACAAACTAACAAATGCATAACTAAAATGTACCTCAAGCTTAAACCATCAGTGCATACTAAAAAAACTCGTTGAAAAGAGAAAAGATCACTAAGTGGGATTTTCGTTTCAAACAATCATTCACAACGATCACTACGACGAACTCTTTTACTACGAGTTTGTTCTTTTACTTCCTCGCCAACTTGGGTCTCATCTCCGGTTGGTTCTCTCGTAGTAGCAGCAACTCCACTTGTACCCTTCACCTGGTTGTTGACTCCTCTTGACCGTATTGTGCTTGATTGGATCCACATTATTACGTGATCATACTACTTTTTTCTACTGGATGTAAAGGTCGGTTTGTTTTTCTATCGACATCGTCTTTCTAGTGCAAATTTTAGTCATCTTTTTCTTTAAGAGTTTCTTACCTGCCTTAACCTTTCTACAATTAAACCAAAAAATAAGTTATTTTATTTCATATTTTATAACAACTTAAAAAGCATAAAGATAAAAAATCTTTTACCACACTGTCAAATAACTTTCCAACGTCTTCGCCACAAGTAGGCAGATTCTCGGTTTCAACTCCCTTATCATTCGCTTTCTCCTTTGCGTTATCTGCACGAGCTTGCGTTTCTCTATTTATTACAACTAGAGGAATAATACCTTGATACCATTCCATGTATTCTTCTCCAGTGGTAATTGGGTTATTCTCCAAAGGTATACACTCAATAGCCTCGATAAGGTAGTTTTTCATTTGGTTCCAGTGATTTATTGTTGGAGTTGGGTCATGTTTAGGCTTAAAAAAATTCTCGGTGTTCTTTTTTCCCTTAACCACCAAACTAAAATTTTTATTCTTCACGGTTGGTATATTCTGGACACGACAAAATTGGCGTAATACTCCCCGAGGATTGTAGATTGAGTAACCTCCAGGATAAAACAATGGTCCGCAATAACCCAAGACATGCGAGAACTTGCGGCTCATCTTCATTTGCACGGGCTTGAATCAATATTTTCTTGTCGTGGGCTACCTATAAACCAACCTTCCTTTTTTGAAACCAAGGTCAATTAAGGGAAGAGGTCATATACCCAGACCTATGAGAACAAGATTAAAAAAAAACTCAAACTTAAGAAAAGTTCGTCTAGCACTCCAATGGGAACAAGTTCAATTCTAAACCGAACATTTCCCTGTGTTCAGAATTTCTTCATGAACTACAAAGTTCCGCTTAAAAAAATGTTTGGATAAGCAAATTTTTCTTTTCCTCAATCTAACATCAATTTTTTAACCAAAATTTGTTTACATTAAAAGGTTCACCTAAAGAGTATATTTTTGGCTAACACAAAAAAAACTTCGGCTACAACCGAACATCGCTATGTTAAAAAAGATTTGTGAAGAGTAAAATGTTCGACGTACACAACCAAAAAGCTCTGCAAGATAAAATTGTTTTTTTTCAACCGAACATCAATCTGTTAACCATGTTCTATTAAAATTAAAAGGTTCGGCTAGGAAACGCTAAAGTTCAGCTAGAACACATATATATTGGTAATTTGGTATTAAAACCTTATACAAAATTGATGGCTATGTCGAAGTTTACCTAAAAGAGAGTGTAGTACCCTCTAATTTTAAAGTATCAATCCTAGAAGATTTCCTAAGTTGTTCTTGTAGGTATGCAAGAACCACAGTGCCCCCAAAAGTGTTCATTAGCCACATACAGATCCTCCAAAAGCTGGAGATAATTGGCTTCTACCTTATTTCCAGAAGTTTCGGGGAAGATAAGTCTACCTAGATGATACAACAAGTAAGCGGTTACTTGGTGCTTAATATTATCCTCGTCCATCACTAACTTTCCTTTTTTTACTTTCTTCTTTGTCCCTCCGAACTTTCTTTTTAAAACCACCAAATTGAACTGCCTCAAAATTTTCAATTCCTTTCCTTTTTCATCATGGTCATATGTTCCATACCCGGCTCCGTCTCTTAAAGAACCGTCTGAACTCTAACATTGTCTTCTCTTTGTTCCACCCTAGAGTCTTTTCAGCCAATACTTCAAGATTTTCAAAACTCATGAGGTCAACATAGCCTCCTTGAACACCTTTCACATCGACTCTTAGGCCCGTGATCCTGGACACATCATCAGGAGTGATTCACATCTCGCCAAATGGGAGAGGCATGTTTTCCGTCTATGGATAATTTCTCTCGGAAAATGCTAATATGGTAACAATGTCATACTCAATGTGTGCATAATATATCGCAGATCATAATGCAAATGCTTTAAATTTCCACACCACCTTATCACACTCCTTCCTGATATCCCATTCATCCTCCTTCAGGTGTCGCAAGAGTTGAAACGCATTTTTATGATCCTAGAAAAGAAACATAACATGATATATATTAATACTTTAAAAACATAAGTCAGAAACGTATCTACATTTAAGATTCAATACCTTTGTTGCATATATTTTTGCAAGCCCATAAGTGTTTGTAGCCAAACAACACTTTTGGTCTATCTCATGGCGTACCATGAGGTGGGTTACGAGGAGTTAAACACAGACTTCAGTAAGGAATGTGTGCAAATCTAGCACAAGGCTTCTTAGGATTCTTCTTCTATTTACCAAGAACAATAACAAGATTTTGTTGTTCTTTTTCTTCTTCTTTTTCTTTTTCTTCCTTTTCTTCTTCTTCTTCTACCTCCCTACTTCTTATTCTTCTTGTGTGTTGTGTTCTTCCTCAACGACCTCCCGATAATGAACCTGCTTTTTTAGTAATCTTAGTTCCGCATTTACCTGCACCTAAGTGTATACCGTGGAGAGGGTTTGGAATTCTAAAATCTTCAACTAGAGCTTCCTTACCTTTCGACTTGCCCCTAAAAAAAAAACTTAATTAAAATTCGGATCAATTGTCATAAAATTAGGATAAAAGACATAAAGTTCAGTTAAAAACGATGTAAAACATGAGACACAAAGAAATATTTGGGTACCTAAATAAAATTGGGACTTAGCTGAACTCAGTGTGTTGTTTTCAACTTGAAAGTTTTGGCTCGGAAAAATCTATTACCAGCTCAGTGTTTTGCTTAATAACTACAAGGTTCGGCTAGGAGAAAAATATTTTTCCCTAGCCGAATTGTTCTTCGGGTTCTTCCTATATGCAAAGTTCGGTTACCTCGGCTAGGTTTTTTTACAAATCTCCAAGACGAACATCACTCTGGGACTACCATTTGAATTTTTTTGATAATTACTACTCGATTTAAAAGCGTATAAAAATTAAGAGGTTTGTCGGAAGTTTCCTGCTAATGTACATATTGTAACGTTCTCGCGCTGAAGTTTTGATTTCGGCTTCAACTTCTGCTGCAACTGGTTCTTCAACTTATGGTTGATTTGCAATTAACTGTTGCAACTAGTTCTTCAGCTAGATCTCTATTACAACGTTTAATACGACCCATTTATAGACCAAATTAATCGAAAACAGAAACCGTTATTGAAGATAAAAAGGAAAGAAGGGGAGAAGAAATTTTGAATAAAAATTCCGTTAAGTTTTTGTATTTGATGTTTTTATGTTAATGATTTCGAAGTATAATTAGAATTTAGATTTGTATATAGGATTAGGTTTAGATGGTTATTAGATCAAGTTAATTTAAATAAAAGATAACTTAGTCATTTCCTCTAACTAGGGCACCTCTTAACTTTGTAGGATGGATGTTCTAAGCACATCATGGAAAAAAGGGAAGAGTCCCCAAAAAATCGTTATCCTAAACCTGGCTAACTTGAGGCCTACTTCAATTATCTGAGGCCTACCCAATAAGTTAAAGTAGGATCATTTTAAAGCAATTTTAAAAACCATTATCCAATTATTATTTTAATGACTAATACACCATTTGATTAATTAGTATTAATCATAAATTAATTCTTAAATTTTTTACTTAATTATTATTTTTATAATATATAATTTTTATAGTTTATACTTTTTACTTATTTTATTTACTTTTTATTTTTTAATATTTTTTAATATTTTTTACTTTTTATTAATTTTTAATTTTTATTAATTTTTATTATTTATTATTATTTATTATTTATTAATTTTTATTTTTTAAAAATCAACAAGTATTTAGCGATTTACCTGCCGATTGTATATGTTGTTCTTCGTGATTCAAGAACCAAAATCGACAGATACAACGAAGAACATTTGTCGATCCTAATATCATTATGATTTTTAAAATTTTATATAAACTAAGATCGGTTGGGGGAAAGCATTTCATCTGTTGGTTGTTTACAATCGACTAATAAATAGGTTCATATCCACTGATTGTATCCTAAAAAATACCAGAAAAATGAGTTTAGTAAATTAAAATCAGCAGGTGTTTAGTGAATATCTGTCGATTGTGGATGTTGTTCTTCATGAATAAAGAACATGAACCAGAATCGACAGATATGATGTAGAACATATGACAATTCTGGTATGAATATGATTTCAAAGATTTATATAAACCAAAATCGGCAGGTGAGAAACATTTTATATGCATACCGATTGTACAAAAAAATATCTAGCAAAATAAGCATTTCTTTTAATAAGAATCAGCTGATATGATTGTCCATATCCAACAATTTTGGGAATGATCAGCTATCGTGCAAGTTCCCTATCAGCCGATTGTTCCTGAACTCAATTTTCTTTAAAAAAAAAAAATCAAAAAAAATTCAGTTTGGTTTTATTTTTTTCACTTTTTGATCTGTTTTGAGAGAAATATGAATAGATAAAAAGAAAATTAAAAAAGAAACTTTTTTAAGAAGTTTGTTAAACAAAGAACACGAAAAAAAAATTTAAAAATTGAAAAAGAAAAGTTTTGGTATTAGGGATAAAGATAAAAATGTAATTCTAACTAGTGAGGATAGTTTAATAGTTTCACTTGTTATAGACACCCCTTATCCCTTCATCTAGGTGGGTACAAATTTTGATAGGCCTCAAATAATGGGAGATTTGATGATTGGTCCAAAACCCAACAAGTAGTTAACATATGGTTTAGTGGAAAAATCTATTTAATAGGAGGTCCAAAGTTATTTAAACTATGGAAAATACTTGGTTGTTTTTGGTCCTAATCTATGTCAAATAATAAATCTAAAAAATGTGTTTCGTTCTCCATCCAAAACATATTAAAACCTCTCGTATCATTCTCTCCCTCTTTTTCTTTTTTTCTTTCCTTTTAAAATTGCAGATGGCGATGAAAACGTCATCGAGATACGTGATTAAAAATCACCAAAAAAAAAATAGACAAGTTGAATAAGAAAAAGAAATTTAGTAGAAGAAGATAATAAATCAGTTAAATAAACAAATTATTTCGAAATGACCATATTTTTGTAGAAGAATATAGTTTTGAGAAATTATACTAATAAATCGCACGGGTAATGGACCTGAGAACAATAATTTTAGTCCAAAAATATGGAAATGGATCAATGGTTAAAACAGCTTCCATGGATGGACTAGCCAATAAATTGGCCCACTAAACTAATAATAACTAGTAATTCCTAGTCAAATAATTGAATTTGGCCACAAATAAGCTAGGTTTCATAATATGACGGACTACGAATTACACTTGTGTCAAATATGTCAAACTGAATTTTGGATGAGCCAAACAACTAGATTCAGACAGTCCATGGGCAAGAGCCTTACAAGTTTGTATAGGATTCCCAAATAGTAAATTTACTACAAGCTTGCGCATGCATGTATGCTTACACTGATTAAATATTAACTCATATTGTCTTTCGGCACTCGTATTCCAACCACGTAAAGATAGTTATCTATTCAGTTGGAGAAAGTCTCTAAAAATATGTCCTAACTACGGTTGAAATTTTAAATGTTCATCTAACTGGGCCATACCAGTGACCAGAAATGTACCGTTGTTACTCGGATGATAAATTAGTCAACGGCGTATCAGAACATAAAATTTTAGTAAAATTAGGCAACAAACAAATTTTTTATCAGACAACGGCATTTTAACGGCTATATTTTTCAACCGTAAGATCCAAATTGATCCCCTTGCATCTTTACCGTCAATTATCTTACTAAAAAAAGCTCTATAAATAATAAACGGTTTTATTTCTCTTTCCCTTTTCATAACTTATTCTTTTCCTCCTTTCTTCTCTCTCAGAAATCTACTTAAGGCAGACAAGAATTAGAGTTTCGATAATTCCCTCCGTCGTCTGTCGGATTCAATTCAAGAATTAGAGTGAAATATTTTAAATTATATCTATTAGATTAAATAGGGATTTAATGTAGATCCGGTGAATTTGATTCGAAGAGGAGTATTACGAAAATAAGATGTTTCTGGTGATTTTGATGATCATTTTGGTTCTTTTATGTGCCGATATATCCTTTTGCAGAAGAAAATATAAGCCTCCCTTTTCTTTTCTACTATAAAATTTCTTATTTCTGGTGATTTTGTTTTTTTTATTATTTTTCTTTGTAAATTCTCAATTTTTTTTTGTTATTTTATTTTTCTATGTAATTTCTCAAAAAAAATAATTGTTTACTGTTACTGTAAACTTGTATGTCAATTAATGGGGAAAATAATATATACTACTTTTGGTTCTAATTTCTGTCTAAAGATTGGTTTCATTTTTATTCCTATTTTGTGATTTGTTGTGTAATTTTTTCCTCTGCAGATTGTTCAGAGACTTATTCTTAGAGTGCTTCAATTTCAGGTTTAGGCTTAATGAGTTCCTTGTTATTATATTTTGCAAGTTCTTATTGTTACTAGAGTTTGCTGATTTTGTTGATTTACTACTTCTGGGAATTTGGGACTGTTGATGACATTGAAAATAAGTTAGATTCCTTCATGTGTCGATATCAATTGAACAATAAATATAAGTTTTCCCTTCACTTTCTACTGTAATTTCATTTTTGTGTTCTGTATTTTCAATGTTCTTGTAAAAACTGGGCAGATTAATACTACTTGTTGGTTTTGTTGTGTGATTTTTTCTTAGAATGCTTCAATTTCAGGTTTAGGTTTAACTGGGGGCTGATTCAATTTTGTTGGGTTCATTTGTTTTGGAAATTGTTTGATTTTCGTTCAATCTCATCTTAGGTACTCATGATTCCTTGTCAACTTGTTTTCTCTAGGTCTACATTATTATGGGCTTTGTTTTCGTGCTGAAGATTGAAATGGGGCTTCTCATTGCTGTCCGGATTTTATTGAACTCAATATGTTTTGTGCTTTTGAAATATAGAGAATTCCTTGATATCGATCAGGGTTGAAGTTCATCTAGAGATATCTACTAAACTCAACAATATTGGTTCAGTACTCTTTTAATAGCAACCTATGTGGAATAGTTTCTTATTGTTATTGTTCTCTTATACCTACTTGAATGTTCATTGTTCATCCAGGGGTTTTACAAGTGGGAATTCTAATCAAGCCTGAAGAGTTGATCTGTGCATCTGGAATTTGATGATCAATTGGCGGTTGATCTTTTGCAGAATATACATAAGTTTTCCCTTCACTTGCTACTTTGAAATTTCATATTAATGTTCTGGTTGGAGGTTGATTGAATGTTCGTTTTTTATTAGAGTGTTTGAAATTCGTTGTATGTGTGATGTTTAGTTTTCATCTTAGGTCATGGTTTCTTATCAACTTCTTTGTTCATTATGTCTTCATTGTGGATTCTGGTCTCGAAGAGATTGTGTTGTCGTGTCCTACTGGTTGCATCTATCAAAGCCTCATTTCAAATTTTTACTTCTACTTTTTCACTTTCCATGTTAGGTTATCAAATATTTTAAATTATTAATGTTTCTTACTTAATTAGTAATATCTTTTTTATCTCCTCGACAAGGGTAGAAGGATGTCATATAACTCAGTTTTTATGTTCTCTTTCAGGGATCTGATGAGGCATTGGTAGACAGCTTCTACCTAAGGTCTGAAATTGTTAACTTTCCCTCAATTCATCTGTATAATGCGTGATTTCCTCTGTTTCAGGTTTTAGGATTATTGGACTTCACGAAGCTGGTTTTTGGAGGCGACATACAGGGTTCTAGGTAACTTCGATTTCTGGGTTGTTCCGTTGGCTGCAGGATAGATATTGGTCTAACTGCCATTGTTGCTTATGTACTCAGAAGTGTATTATGTTCCTTTTGCTTAGGCTTTAACTTTAGTTCTTAACCGCCATTGTTGCCTATGTACTCAGAAGTGCGTTTCCTCTCCATTTTTTGTTTAGCTCTTCCATCTAGGCAAGCCTCCTTATTCAGTGTACTATATACTTGTGTTTTTAAAGTCTAAACATAAATAGTCAAGGTTACATGTTCAGTTACTCTAGTGATTCCCTCAGTGTCACTACTCGTTTTCTGTACTTTAAATAACTATTTGGTTGCCAAAACTGAGGTAACAACAGTTAGAACCGGGAGAGATCTTACCATACATGGTAACTGCACATAATATGCATTTAAGACAAGAAGCTCTATTTGATTTCTTAACTTTGTACTTCTGCATTTTGAGGGAGGCTGCAAGTGTCCGCTTTCTGCAAGAACGCAGTTATTGTATACACCACCTTGTGAGTATATCTCCCAATGCTGATAAATCACGTACACCTCTTTTTCCATTAACTACTTTTGAAACTAGCACATCTGGATTCAGATTTTCTGAAATTATGACTTAATTTTATTAATAACTGCCACATAATGTGCATTTGCCATTGTAAGTTGTCTTATCATTATTTAATTCAATCATTATTAGTCGATATGAAAAAGGAATCAACTTAATTTTTTGGGGTAGCACGTACCTTAGGGTTGCTGGCTTCTTTTATTAGGCACAATGGAGTACCAATCCTTCTAATCCAGGTTATGAAATTATAATGTGCCTGACTGATTGACAAATTCCATTACACCTTCTTAGACTGGAGTTTCTTTGGTATACAGATGGCAAAAGATTTGAATGGGATATTGTACCATGGCGAGACACAACTAGCTGTTAGCTGTACTGGGGATAATGGTTTTGTGTCTTACCTTGTACAAATTATTTTTCCTCCTTAATACTACAAGGTTAGTGCTATCTTGTTTCAATTGTTATTGCAAATACAAATAGGTACAATAAGTCAATGACATATTTAATGGATAAATTACTTATTGTATCAGTGCACCTTGTTGACATGAGCATGCTTTGTAATTTGTCTATGAGTGGTCATATTTATGCATTTGATGTTAGTTTTTTATGCAGTCACTAGCATTTAACGTGGTGGACTCCCTGGTGGTTCAGTTGGAATTGTCTTTCTAGTAGGTAAAGTCCCTTATATAAGACACTGTATAATAGGGGAAGAATGTGATTATAACTATAAGATTGACTTTTAAAGACCGTATGTGTTTTTTCCAACATGTGATCTCCGTTTATCACATTTCTTTTATGTTTCTCGATAGTTGCAATGGTTATTTCACAATGGATGACTTCAGTGAGTATTTCTTGAGTTTTCTATTTATGCTATTGGTTATTTTACTTGAAACTTTGTTTCGTGGCTTGCTTTGAGTTAAATTGGATGATTTCAATGGTTATTTCACAAAGGATGACTTCAACGAGTATTTCTTGAGTTTGCTATTTATGCTTAGGCTTTCATGACCATCCCAAAACTAAGGTTTGCAAGAACAGGAAAATTCTACAAGGTATGATACGACGATAATTATGATCAAGGGTACGTACTATTACTAACTAACTTTTTTTTCTTTCCAGACAGTGTTCATTTTATTGTTAATTTAGGTTTCTAAGATTTAAATATGGATAAAGACATCATGATTTTTCAGTGTCTGTTCTGGAGTATGCTCTAGAATTTAGCTTTATGAGGGCCTCTCCGTCGATCCTGGAATTTTCTAATCTTATTCCTGTAAAAATTATCAGACGAAAATTAATACACTTGCGTTTCGTCCTAAGCTAGACCTCCTTTGGTATTTTATATCTCGATTCCTTTAGACCAACTCAAGAATGATGTGACCTTTTTGATTGAACTAAGACACTAGAACAGAAGAGGAGAATGTAACAAAAGGAAGTATAAAGTTAATGGAGGAGCCATGATACTTGGATAGGTGTTTTCCTTTGGTCTTTTATATCTCAATTCCTTTAGACCAACTCAAGAATGATGTGGCCTTTTTGATTGAACTAAGACACTAGAACAGAAGAGGAGAATGTAACAAAAGAAAGTATAAAGTTAACGGAGCCATGATACTTGGATAGGTATTTATGTTTGTGTGAAATTTTGTTTGACTGAGAGTTCCTACCTTGAGATACTTGGGTGCAGTACTATATTATTAGAGCATCCTGGAATTTGGAAATCTACAAAAATGACACATGGATTGTTAAAATTCTCTAGTAATTGGTGTATAGATAAGATTACTACCAACTAGGTTAGTGTGTCATGGAGTGTCTAAAGTCGGTTAATAGATCCTTTTTTTTTTTGAATTTTTAGGTTGTTTTGTTGGTTGCAGGATGTCTTCTGGTCAAACTGTGTAATGGTATTAGCTTCTGCAGTTTTGCTTTGTTCGGGAAAGTATCACTAGCTCACATAGTGGGTGGTTTTAGATTTTTGTGGTGATCTATCTTTTGTGTTTTTATCAAGTTTCTCGTATTGGCTCGTGTGGTCTATTTATCATATAGAATATTGTCAATTTGTTAACCCGACTGCCATGCTTGTTTTTTTATAAGGATATAATACACGGCATTCTGTTCTGGTGGCGTAGAGGGTGATGCTTCTACTTTTATTTGTTTTTGGTGTTATTCGTTAAGGAATGATATTTGATTTTACCTCTGACTAGGAAGTACAATTCCTCGGTGAAAAGGATCTTTTTTTACTCCTTTCGAACAATAATTTTTTTTGTGAGCAATTGTAAATTATGGTTGCTTAAATTGAGTAATTAAACAACTGTTTATCTTATGCAGGAAGCTTGCTTGCGGCATCTATGTGATTGCTGATCTATCTATGCGTTGATTTCTTTTCTTACTATTTTCTTTGAACCTTTTTATATAGTATTTTTTATTAAGTGTATACTATAAAGGTCACCATTGTCTTGATCCAACTGTCCAGGTACTTTCATCAGTGTAAAACTGAAGACTCAAGTGAACTAATTCTTGCAACTCAGAATTTAAACGGGAAGTTCACTTTCGATTTATTATTAATAAGAGTTTTTCATATACATTTCTGCAACGACTATCCTTACTCTGCTTTCATTCCTCCCCCTGGTCTTTGATTCGGGTGGTGGTTATAACTTCTTTTATTCATTTCAGGTTTGGATGTTCAAGGTAGCGTAATGATCTGTTGTGTAATTTTTGGTTTAATTTCTATGTACTTGGTTTCTTTTACCTTCCTATTTTACAATTCGTTGGATCTGTTGTATAGGTACATATAAGGATGCTTCAATTCCAGATTTAGGGTTAATTAGTAGTCGATTCAATCCCGTAACGTTGATTTTTTATGGAGTGTTTGAATTTCGTCCAATCTCATCTTAGATACTCATGATTCTTTGTCCGCTTGTTTTTTCTTGGTTTTCAATAATATGGGATTTATTTTCGTACTGAATATCGAAAGGGGGTTGGCTTCTCATTGCTGTCTAGGATAAAGATTATTGAAAAGAACACAAGAGTAATAGTTTCATGCAGGTTTTTCTGGATTATTGCAGGGAAAAACTGGAGTACAGGTTAGATTAATTTTTAGAGAAGTCATTGTTCTATGATATATGATTTTTTGCTCTATATGTGTAGTCATGTTAAACCACCTAATGGGTTCAGATATTGCATGCAGTAAATGATTACTTTCATGGATCAGTCTTTATTGTTGATGTTATTTTCCTTTATTTTTTTCAGTACGACCCTGTACTGGGTTCTAGTTCTCCGATTTAAATTTTATTGTTGGTTCTGTTCGTTGCTGCAGTTTGGTTTTTTTTGGGTAGTGATGTAATTTTTAAATAGTGGTAAAAGGTTAGATACTCAGACTTGTAAAGATTCAATTTTTTAAGTGATAAAAATTTTGCACTCGTATATTCAATTTATCCAAAATATTGCCAAAGTTAGGTTTTCAAAATAATAGTTGTAAATCGAAAGCATGATACATCAAAAGCTCTAAGCCCAACATGACTCATCAAAAGAAAACACAACTAATTGATAAAAACCATTTATTCCAATTTTAATTCAAAGCAAATAATAGTAAAAGAATTGCAAAAAATAAATAAAATAAGAATTACCACTTTATTATTGGAAAAATAGCTCCCTCTGTCGCCCCAGTGATGGTGTTTAGCTCATCATGTTGGAGACACTCTCCAAATAACTGTTTATAGCTCAAAAAGTGTTTACAATGATGAAACAAAAGTAACACAGGAGAAATGATACAATTATAAACGTTACAGAGAGTGTTCTCTGCTTTGCTGACGAACACAAAATAAAGTACGGACTCTGTCCATTATAGAAATTTGAAGGAATAAGCAACGGAAAAAATTACAGTTTCCTGGAGCCTTGTGTTCTTCGTGTGTTCTTCACCAGCAGATTTTTCTTTTCTTCCTGGAAACTTTTCGCTGGTCTCTAGATTGCTTGTTTCTTGATATTCTTTGCTATTTATAGGATTAGATAACCCTATGAACCTTTCTTAACCGATAAGGACTCAAAGAAGAGTCCAAATCAAACTCCAATTACGTGATAATCCGAAATCGAGAGTAACTCTTCTTTCCGGTGTATGCTCGGATTTTCCAGCCATTTTCACGGAGTAAAACTCTCTTGAATGGTGTGTTTTTATTTCTTTTGATTGTTTCTTCCTTTTGGTAACTTGAGATCACCACACAATCCTTTAAAACTCGGTTCAAAACTTACACAGTAAACTTTCTTAAGTAGATGACTTTCCCGCCAATTTTTGAATTTTGAATTAAGAAGGGGGTTCCCCCAATCCATCTGGTGGGTGCCTTTAACACTTTTGTTGGGTGCCTTTAGTAATTTCCATGGGTGCCTTTATCACTTTTTGAACCGATTTTTCCACAAACATTTATTTCTCCAAAATACCTACAAAGACATAAAAACCATAAATAGTACATAATCGAACACTATCAAAATAGATAATCGAGCACAATTTAGACAAAAAACTGTGTCTATCAAATACCCTTGAAATTAGTATTTGCTAGTCCTCGAGCAAATCTAATTTAGAAATAAAATAAAATCCTAACTCACTTTCGCAGGAATCGCGACTACATTTAACATATGTAATAAGCCTTTAAACCTCTAGGTGTCCCTAGTGGACGAGTTTTATCTCGTGAGGATTTACAAGAGGTATACCCACAAAACATTTACTCCAAATTTTAGCTACCTGTGGACGATTGAGGATAGACACTAAACAAGCTATTTAGTTGGTATACTAAATTCTTCGACTCTGGGAATCATTACCCTATATGAGTCCAATTGTTGTACACGAGTTTTTACTCAAGCATACTAAAATTCATATATAAGAAAACAAAGCTCTACTCAGATAGTCGTTCAACCACAATACTAAGAATCTATCAAAGTTTAATCACATGAAAAGATTTAGAAGATGGATGTGGACAGAATGAAGTTTGCGCGTCTTGACTAAGGTGAACGGTGTTTCCCATATTTGTCTGAAGGTCAGCACTAGGATGAATCCTAATGGATTGAGATATGCTCATACCGGTCGTAATCATTATACTAATATCGATTCAACTGGTATATACAAGGGTCCCAACGATTGATTTATTGAAAATAAAACAACTATTAATGTATTGACAACATGATTGTATCAAATTGAATCCAAGCGCATGGTCCTTATCAGCATCTTACATGATAGTTCCCATGGATCCTGCGTTCCACGCTTGCTTAGGCGACGGAGACAGGGAGAACACACACATATTGCTATCAGTGTCATTACTCGATTTTTTTAATTTATTTTTTTAATAAAATCTAAATAATCTCAAAAACTCTACTCCATCCTGGTGGTGATAAAAATTTGATACTGGTGCCCCACCAAATCACTTAGAGAAACACAAAAATTACAAAAATAAAAACAAATGGTGATATGGTCGAGATAGACTCTGAGATATGGTGACAACTATCATATTATTTCTAACACCTGAACTCTATCCTTTTATGAAAAGACCATTTAACTGGGCACACCAATTTATATAGAAAAAGAGTTAAGTTTCCATCTACCTAGAATGGTTAGTGTCATCCTGAATTGTTCACAAGTTTCTAGACTTTAGAGTTTCATATTTCATTAAAAGTTTCTCCCTTACCCCCAAACTTAAATCTAACATTGTCCTCAATGTTTCTAAAGATGAATGATTAAAAGCATGAACAAGGAGAAATTGTTGCCAATCGAAGGAAAGGAGTTAAAAAAAGATAGTACCGTGTCGCATGAGCATGGGTTACCTCCCAAGAAATGCTAAATTTAAAGTCTTCAGGCAGACTAAGAAAGAATTAGTCACCTCATAAAATCATATAGCAATAGTCGGAATAACTTTGAGTCATCTGAATCAAATAGTGCATCCAAAATAGAAGGAAACTGCAGCAGACCAAGAAAATGAACAAACCGAGCACACCCTTATCTAGTTTTATGTTTAAGACAACTACTTCTAGCTGTGGTTCAGGTTCAGGCTCTATAAAAGGGTCTAAATAAAATATTTTCATGGGATGGATTTCCTCGTAGGCAGGATCAAAAGAATCAGATTGTAGAGTCTGGAATAACTCAACTAAGAACTTAGAAGCACATAAAAATAACCTGAATAATTATGGATCCTCAAAGTCAATCAGATTTGACTCACACAATTGACTACTATGAAGGTGGTCATTCTTAAACAAATGTGTCGACTCTAATTTCCTAAAGTAATTAGGTTTTGTCTCAAAACTTAATAACTGACACATTTGAAATTCATACGTTTCCACATATTGAAGAAAGTATTTTCGTGGGAAAACAAAGTCAACCTTGGTATTATTGCCTAGGTAAACCACATCGACCAGAGGATGGGTTCCTAACAACTGAACTTATTTCTCTACATGATTAGGCTCGGGAAACAATTATTGAAGATAGTCTCTTAATATGGTAGAGGCACAAACATCAAGTCCCAAGTGAGGTACTTTTAAAATAGTCAAAGGTAAAGCACAAGGAGAATGATAATCACCCCCAAACTTAGAATTTTGGGTGTCTCTAGATAGACTAGTCACAGTTTCCCTAATTTCTAGATCATCAGATTCCTGAAAATGGTCAATTGCTTCTTTTGAGATATAATCAAGTGGTGCATCCTCACTCATATTTAAAATCTATACGGGTCTATCTTTGTTATCTAAGACTATTGTTTCTAAATCGTTGGACTCTAAAACAGTATTCTCAGGATAAACACGTTCCTCTAAACCATTATCGGCTTCAAAACAAGAAATTTCTACACCGTCTAAAACAGTGGTGTCTCTAGTCAAATCCTTTTCTTTTTGAATAGGTGAATAATAATTAAAATTATTTTGATTTGAACTAGAAATAACACTATCATCATGAAGCACAATTGGAGTGACAATTTCTTGATCACTCTGCCTGTATATTTCAAGTTCTTTATAACACTATCCTCATCATCATAATAATATGAAGATGTTTGAACCTCGTCTAAATAAGTAGTGTTACCAATTCTATCCTCGTCCTCTTGACTAGGTGAATAATTATCAAGGGTAGCAATATGTTGGAAATTAAGATCACTTTGAGCAATATTATTCTTTGCAGAAATTTCATTCACACTTAATACAAACCTATTTCTATCCTCAGTCATCTCCTTTATTATTCTTCTTGTATCCTCAGTACACTTCTTGATGGAATTCTCTAGAGAAAAAACTAGATCATAAGTGCTAGATCGTAACTGCTCGTGTGATTCTTCTAGAGGTATAATAGGTCATTATAAGGACTACTAGGTTGCATTTGTTTTAGGGCATCCCTCAAAGACAAATAACTCGAATCATCATAGGGAGTACTAGATTGCATCTGCTTTAGGTCATCCCTCCAAGATAAAGAACTCGAGTTTTGCTCACTTTCATGTTCATAAGACGGGTGTATGTACAAAATAGTAATTGGGATCACCCTGGTATGAGTAATAACCTCCAAAAGGTTGGTGGTGATCCCGACTACTATCCACACAATGTTGATAGTATGGATAATGTCTATTTTAAAATTCAGTCGGATATTTATTGTATTGGTCCTCATAATACCATTTCGACATTTTCTAAAATCTTCCTAATATATTAAAAAAAAATTCTAAGAAAATAAATCCTAACAGGAAGGGGGTTCTAAACGTACACAAACAAGGACGACTCAACCAAATGAAACCTATTGAATCTAGCAAACAAAAAGCATGATGGCTCCACTTAGATTGTTTATAGACCAGCTTTTATTCCTTCGAAAGGAAACTAGTTACAGTTTTAGCAAACCTATTAGAACGATTAGATTAAGTCGAAAAGAAACATGATAAGCTCTAAGGAACTTTGATAACCCTGTCTCTTTGGCAAATTTTCCCTGGATTACATGGCGGCTCTAATTAACTTAAAATAATTTTCCTGAACTTCGAGTTAGGCTAACAAAGTAACCAATAAAGTCCTTTTGAACGAGTTTCCTATAAGCTCGTTACCCTATCGGTCTCTTTTTAGTCAAATTTTTAAGGTTTAGGTTCGCGTTTGGTAGTGTGTTCCTAAAGCGGGCAAGAAGGAAACGGTGATGAAATCCGAGTCCTTATATTATATGGCCAGTTCTTGCCCTTTACTAGAAAAGTAAATCCGTATTCATGTCCTCAGCATATATGCACACGAAGGAATACAGTAAACCCACTTGCAGGGGATGCGTGGGTTGATCGAGTATACCTTCCGTACCAGACGGGCGATGAACCGTTGAAGTCGACTCGGGCCACCGACTCCTTTGTCAGTGTACGAACCCGAGTGACCGAGGCAATATAGTAATTGTCGTCCTTCCCTGTTGCAGTTTATATTTAAATTGCCCTTCCGTAGGGTTTAAAAAATAATAATAATGTCCAAAGTCCCAAAATAAAGTCCACAAAATGTCCAAAAATAAAAGAAAAATTACAGAAATAATAAATTTTCCTAATACAATTTTCTAACCAAATAAAATCTAAAAAAGTAAAATCTGATTAAAAATAAAATTCTTTATCTTTTTTTCCATTCTTTAAGCTTTAACTTTAACTCGAAGTTTTTAATCACCAAAGTCTTTGGCTCTATTTCCTTTCGATCCAAAATCCAAAACCTATAACAAAAAGAGAAATACCCAAAGAAACGTAAAATAGAACAAAGTAAAAATAATACTAAAAATAAAAATAAAAACCTAGAAATAAATTTAAAACTCTAAACCTAAAGATAAGTCCGCAACGGCGGCGCCAAAAATTGATGTAATTTTTAAATAGTGGTAAAATGTTCGATACTCAGACTTATAAAGATTCGATTTTTAAACCTAATTTTTAATAACTAAAAATAAAACAGATTAAAGTAAAATTGATTTCAAATTATGGGAAAGACTGGGACTAAGGATTCCACCATTAACCAATTTTTCAAGTGATAAAAATCTCGCAACTCGTATATTCAGTTTATCCAAAATATTGCCAAAGTTAGGTTTTCAAAATAATAGTTGTAAATCGAAAGCATGAGACATCAAAAGCTCTAACCCCAGCATGACTCATCAAATGAGCAACACAACTAATTGATAAAAACCATTAATTCCAATTTTAATTCAAAGCAAATAATAGTAAAAGAATTGCAAAAATTAAATAAAATAAAAATTACCATTTTATTATTGAAAAATAGATTCCTCTGTCGCCCCAGTGATGGTGTTTAGCTCATCATGTTGGCAACACTCTTAAAATTATTGTTCATAGCTCAAAAAGTGTTTAAAATGATGAAACAAAAGTAACACATGAGAACTGATACATTTATAAACGTTACAGAGAGTGTTCTCTACGTTGCTGAAGATGACAAAAATAAAGTACAGACTCTTTCTGTTACAGAAATTTGAAGGAATAAGCAACGTGAAAAATGACAGTTCTCTGGAGCCTTATGTTCTTCGTGTGTTCTTCACCAGCAGATTTTTCTTTTCTTCCTGGAAACTTTTCGGTGGTCTCTGGATTGCTTTTTTTCTTGATATTCTTTGTTATTTATAGGATTAGATAACCCTAAGAACCTTTCTTAACCGATAATGACTCAAAGAAGAATCCAAATCAAATTACGTGATAATCCAAAATCGAGAGTAACTCTTCTTTCCGGTGTATGCTCGGATTTTCCAGCCATTTTCACGGCCAAAAACTCTCTTGAATTGTGTGTTTTTACTTCTTTTGAGTGTTTCTTCCTTTTGGTAACTTGAAATCACCACACAATCCTTTAAAAGTCGGTTCAAAACTTAGACAGTAAACTTTCTTACGTAAATGACTTTCCCGCCAATTTTTGAATTTTGAATTAAGAAGGGGTGCCCCCAATCCATCTGGTGGGTGCCTTTATTACTTTTTGAGCCGATTTTTTCACAAATATTTATTTCTCGAAAATACCTACAAAGACATAAAAAACCATAAATAGTACAAAATCGAACACTATCAAAATAGATAATCGAGCACAATTAAGACATAAAAATGTGTCTATCAGGTAGCATATAACTAGCTGACGCAGTGAGTGGTTCTAAATTTTAAGACTTTATCATTTTCGTTATCCCGATTACGATGCTGGATAGCAGTGTATATCTTGATATTTGATATTAGTTTGTTTCAACCAGTACTATCTTTTTTTCTCCTTGACTGTTGGGTAGTGAGAACTCGTATGACTTGGTTGACACCTATTACCTTAAGGTATGAATTTGTAAATACTTACTTTCTTTTCAGTCAGCTGTTAATTTTCCCTCAATTGATCTATAGTATGTCTGTTTTTTTCTGTTTCAGGTTTAAGGATTTTAAGACTTCAGGGAGCTCACCAACTGGAAACAACATAATGGTCCTAGTTTTCTAGATTTCTTTAGGTTGTTCTGTTGGTCTAACTGTGTGATGGTATTTTCTTCTAAAGTTTGGCTTCCTTCAGGAAATCATATCACAAGCTCCCTTAGTGTGAGGGGTTTTAACCTATTGTGGTTCTCTATATTTTGTGTTCTTTTCATGTTTCTTATATTTGCTCGTTTGGTCTATTTATCATGTAGAACATTGTCAATTTGTTAACCTAATTGATATGCTGATTTTTTTGCAGAGATACATACATGCCATTCGGTTCTGGTGGCGCAGAGGTTGACGCTTTTACTTAGGATTCTTTGGTACTATGCGTCAAGGATCTTATTTGTGGCCAGGAAGTACAAATCCTTGGTGAAAAGGATAAGTTCCCTCCTAGTGAACAATAATTTGTCTTTTGTGCAAATATAGATTTTAGTTGTTTAGATTGAGTAATTAAACTAGCACAGGTCTTCAACCAACTGTCTATCTTATCCAAGAAGCTTGCTTGCGGCAGCTATCTGATTGCTGATTGATCTATGCGTTGATTTTTTTTTCTTACGTTTTTCTTTGAACCATTTTATTTAGAATCTTTGATGATTACGTGTATATAAACTTTAAAGGTCATCATTGTACTGTCCAGGTACTTTCATCAGTGTAAAAATGAAGATTGAAGTGAACTAATTCTTTTAACTAACAACTGAAATGGGAAGTCCAATTTTCGATTTATTATTATTAATTATATTTTTATTATACATTTTTGCAATGATTGTCCTTTCCTTGCTTTTGTTTCCCCTATGGTCTTTGATTCAGGCGGCGGTTATAACTTCTTCTTTTTTTCATTTCAGGTTGAGATGTTCAAGGAAACATGTGCATTGACCTGTTAGTCCGTGCAGTAAGTAGCTCAATCGAAACAGTTCTTACCAAGATATTTCCTCTTAGCTTTGCTGCGTTAATAACTTACATCGACTCCAATTCCATGTTTTTCTCAAGGTTACACAATGTGGTCGACTTGTGCATTGTGGTGTCGGACTCATTTGGCCTTTGCTTGCTCCCCTTTGTTGTTTTATTCAATGTTTATTATTTTTTTTGCTTCTCCGTTAATAATTTCTTATCAACATCTTTGTGTTTAAGGTTAGGTTTTTAATATGGGGGAATCTGGTATTTAAAGAGAGTGTGATGTCCTTCTAAGGTTTGAATATTACTAAATCCCATTTTCAAATATATTTCCTACTTTTTCACTCTCTATGTTAGGCTGTCAGACGGTTTTAATCTGTTTCTACAAGTACCATTATCATTTCTCTTAGATAGTGGTAGTAGGAACTCATAAATTGGTTGTTATGTTCTCTCTGAGGGATTTGACGAGGCTTTGGTTGACAGTTTCTATCCTAAGGTCTGAATCAGTTAACTTTTAATTACAACTGGGTTTATAGTTACCTACCTTCCCTCAATTGATTGGTATATTATATGATCTCTCTGTTTCAGGTGTTAGGATTTTCATATTTCAAGGAGCTGGCTAATTGGAAAAAAGACATACCAAGTTGTATTTCTGGGTTTTTTGTTGGTTGTAGGAAGGTTGTTGGTCTAACTGCGTATTGGTTTTCACTTCTGCAGTTTGGCGCGGGACATCTGTGGTATTCGACATTTGTGGACTCTATATTTTGTGATGTTTAAAGTTTCTTGTTGGCTCGTTTTATCTAGTTGAAACCCGTATAACTTGATTTAATTTTCGTCTCTGAGGGATCTGAAGAGGCTTTGGTTGACAACTTCTATCTCAATATCTGAATTCATAACTTTTACTTTCAGTTTGATTTGTTGTTACTTATCTTTCAACTGGTTCACAGAATGTATGATTTCTTTGTTTCACAGTTTCAGGTTTCAGGATTCTTAGACTTAAAGGAGCTTGTCAATTGGAAATGACACACTAGTCTCTAGTTTTCCACTTGGAAATATTAGGTGGTTCTGTTGGTTGTGGCTTCATTCGGTAAAGCACATCATTAGCTGACTTGGTGATGGGTTTTGTCCTTTTGTGTTATTTTATAGTTTGTGTTCTTTTTAAGTTTCTTGTTTTGGCTCGGTTTGCCAACTGATCATCTAGAACATTGTCATTTCTGTTATCTTGATAGCTATGATGGATTTTTTCATATCCTTGATAGCTGAAATTTATTTCCATTTTGGTTTTTTACTCTGGATAGGCTGCAATTACATGGCAAATATATCAGCAGCCTCTTGGTATAAGGTGAGGAAAATATATTCGTTTTCTTTTGTTGCTAATTAATGAATTCATATCTATAGTTTGAGGTTGAAGAGTTGATACAAGTTTGAAAATTTAAGTTTCTTTTTGTTCTGTTTTGCTTTCTGTTTTGGCTTTATTTTTGGCACTAAGGTCACATTGATTTTGTAGTCATCGTTGTTGTGTTCATAGTACACAGACGCTTGTTATTTTTTCGTCGTTTGTAACTGTCTGGCATTCAGCAATCCTTCTTAGATTCATAGTTTTCATGCCCAAGATGCAGATTCTAGTCACATGGCCTTAAAGATTACAGAAGAATATTTTGTAAGCATTGTTAAAACTATCTGAAAATAGTGTATTCTGTTCCTCTTGCTTAGGCTTTAACTTTAGTTATTAACTGCCATTGTTGCCTATGTACTCAGAAGTGCGTTTCCGATCTATTTTTTTGTTTAGTTCTTCCATTTGGGCAAGCCTCCCTAGTAAATGTGCTCTATTCTTGTGTTTTTAAAGTCTAAACATAAGTAATCAAGATTGCATGTCCAGTTACTCTAGTGATTTTGTCAGTGTCACTACTCAATCATTTTTTGTACTTTAAATAATTATTTGGTTGCCAGAACTGCGGTAACAACAGTTACAACTGGGAAAGCTCTTCCCTTACATAGTGACATAAGTATCACACTCTTTGAGCTTACTGCCTGGTCTTCCAAAACCGAGATACAATGAATTGTTACCTAATTTTGAGGTTTCTGGGCTGTGAAATCTTGATTTGTTAATCTCTTGGAGTATGTTTTATGGTTTCTAGGTATTTGTGTCAATCATTTTATGGGTCTACGCAGGGTGTTGCTGATACTGATCAATCATTTTTTCAAACTCTTTTATAGGAGATAGACGAGAAAGCTTAACAATAGGATTGTTGGCCTCTTTATTACACACAATGGAGTACTAAGCTGATTGAGAATTCCATTACACCTTCTTAGACTGGAGTTTCTTTGGTATGCATATGGCAAAAGAGCTGAATGGGATATCTGACCATGGCGAGGCACAACCAGCTGTTAGCTGTACTGGGGATAACGATTTTGTGTCTTACCTTGAACAAATTATTTGTCCTCATTAATGCTACAAGGTTAGTGTTATCTTATTATTTCAATTGTAATTGCAAGTACAAATGAGTACAGTAAGTCGATGACAGATTTAGTACTTATTGTATCAATGTACCTTCTAGACATGAGCATGCTTTTTACCCTGTCTATGAGTGGTCATATTTATGCATTTGATGTTAGTTTTTTATGTAGTCCCTAGCATTTAACGTGGTGGACTCAGGGGTGGAGGTGACTATAATGATATGATTGACATTTGAAGACTGTAAGTGTTTTTACCAACATGTGAACTCATTTCTTTTATGTTTCTCCACAGTTGCAGTGGTTATTTCAACTCATTGATTTATCTGCAGGAAGATGCTATTGTTAACATTGGAAAGCTGCAGGAAGATGCTATTGTTAACATTGGATAGCTGCAAACTCATAATGGATGACTTCAATGAGTATTTCTTGAGTTTGATACTTATGTTGCTAGTTATTTTACTTGAACCTTTGTTCGTTGTGTAGCCATTCTCAATGTATTTGAAGGTCACTAGCTTTCTTTGAGTTAAATTGGACACTGAAGGACAGTTCATATTTACTGCACCCTTAAGGGGCAGAAACGTGTCAGAGTAACTCATCTATGTATTATCTTCCTCAATCTTCTTTTGTTGTAATGGAACTTGGTGCTCATTTTTTCTTGAATTTCCGTTGATATCTAAAAGCAGTTTTGTGGAGCACCTGGCATTTCTTCACCGTTATTGATGTTTTCATCTACCGTGGTTATCTTTTTTTGGTAAGTCAAAATTTTATTTAGAGCGAAGAGAATCACATAATTACTGTTTGGACTTAATGTTTAAGGTTTGTTACTTCTGATTATAAGCTGGTCAAACATTCAATATTATTTTCTTTCCATTTGTCTAGTTATAATAATCGATGTATTCTTGTTTCCTTAATTGCAGCATATGCCAATTGTGGCTTTTCAGACGAAAGAACTAACCTCGAAAATTTTAATAAAGTGCTCGGTATTGGATCAATAATGATCCTGTAACACTTCATATTATCTGCTTTTCCTTGGTCCACTAATGGATGTGTACTTGTTTCCTTAACTGCAGAGTCTAGCGCTTATAGCTTTAAATGTCGGAAGAATTAACCTCGAAACTTTTGAGAAGGTACTGAATATTGGACCAATATTTGTCGCCATGTGCTTCTTAGAAAGTAAGTTTTTCATTTTTGTAACTTGTATTTTTCATGACTAACTAGCAGTTTGGGCGACCCTTTAGTAGTTTCGGCTGATTATCTTATTCCACCAAAAAAAAGAATGAATTTCATATACGGGTACCTATCCAAAGGCAAAAAAATCTGAATTGGTTACTTTTGGGGGTTTAAACAATAGTGAAGGTGTTTTTTATTCGTTTCTCGTGGTTTGGCAGCAGCTATAACATTGACTTATTCTCAAATCTCTTATTGACTTTGCCTTTTATTATTACCTTTTTGATTTTGAAAGCAGCGTTGCGTAGTGTAAGAGGCATGGCAGTCTCAAGGGTTTTTTTATAGTTTTTCTTGGTTTGGCATCAAGCAACTATAACATATAGACTAATTGACGCCTCTTATTGTTACCTTTTGAAGGCAGTGTTGCTGGACTTTAACAAATTTACGCCTTCATAGTTCAACTATATATGTGAACCTAGGATTATTCTTTGGGAGAGGAATGAGTGGAGCTAAATTTCTTTCTTTTTTTAGATTTATATTCTTTTATTGGGTGGTCATGTTGCTTTACGGATATTTCTTGTGTTGTTGCTTAAGTTTCTGGCTTGTCACTCTTGTCATAAATGGCTGATCAGTCTTTTCAATTGAGTGGATTCAGGAGGTAGTTCTACCCTAACCGACCTTTTAAATTTTGTAATATTTGAAAGAATTTGACCTTTTAGAAGTCTTGTCCTTGCCCTCCTTATCTATTGAGAGGGTGAGTGATATTTGAGGTAACCACTACTAACCCAGAAAGGGGCATATACTCCGAATATTTTCATGTCCATGGCTCATTGGATCACTGTTTGTTCATCTGTCTTTAGTTCATTGGGTTATTGATTCTAAAATGCTATCAAAGACTGTGTATTTGGGAATATTGTCATATATGATAACTGATATAGTTCATATGTAAAATGTATTGGTTTTATTTTTGTACTCATCTAACAATAAGTTTTTCCAGGCTTATTCATAACCATCCCCAAACTAGGGTTTGCATGAACAGGAAAATTCTACAAGGTATGATCAAGGTAGGTACGTACTATTAACTCACTTTTTTTTCCACCGTCAGTGTTGATTTTTTTTCGTTAGTTAGGTTTCTAAGGTTTAAATGTGGATAAAGACATCATGGTCTTTCAGTTTCTGTTCTGGAGCATGCTCTAGGTTTCTAAAATTATCAGACGAAAATTAAGATACCCTTCCAGTTCGTCATAAATTAGACCTCCTTGGTCTTTTATATCTCGATTCCTTTAGACCAACTCAAGAATAATAGAGACTGTTTGATTGAACTAAGACACTAGAAAAGAAGGGGAGAAATGTAACAAAAGGAAGTATAAAGTCCCGTCGATAAATCCTTAGAACTTCTATACTGTGAATCAACTTTTTACCCAATGCTATCTAAAGCCTGGCACTGCTGCTACTCGTCTCACTGGCTGAGCACGATCAAAGAACCAGCAACCCACTCTTGACTTAGATTCCTCGCAATGAAAAATAAAAGAAGAAGAGGAAGAAGTGGATCTATGATACTCGGATGGGTGTTTATGTTTACGTGAGATTTTTAACTGGATTTTAGGGTGCAATACCATATTATTAGAGCATCTTGGAATTTGGGAATCTGAAAAAATATAACACCTAGAAGTTTAGAGATTTTTTTAAAAAAAAATTCTCTAATGATAGTTGTATAGTTAAAATTACTACCGACTAGATTAGTGTGTGAAGGGGTGTCTAACGATGGTTAAATTACCTTACTACCTTTTATCCCAAGGTTGTGACAATGTGTCCTTATATTATATTTATTTTATTATTTTATTTTTTTTTTTAGTTTTGTTTTTATTTTAATTATTTTATTTATTTATTTTAATTTCTTAGATTTTTATTTTTCTAAATTTATAAAATGTCACAGTCGTCAAGATAGATAGAATGACGACTCTAGCAACTGTCCTATAGACATTTGATGCTGATTTTTTCATAAAAAATCTTTCATGGTTTGTTAGATAACCATGACGACTTAGACAACAGTTATTATGGTCGTATTCAGTACCTTGACGATTCCTTTTTTACCGGGCGTTGTCATGGTCTTTAACTCATACCGTGATAACTTTTGTAAAAAAAGGGCTTGTTAATTTTTATTACAGTCGTTATGGTTTTAAATTCCAACCATGATGATTCTAATAATTTTTCTAAAAACATTTGATGTTGATTCTTTCATGAAAAGTCGTAATGGTCTGTTAGATAACATGACGACTTTTACAAAACATATACGTAAATTCTGTTTAAGAAAAAAGATCCTGTATGCTGATTCTTCACATCTTTACAATTCCAATGATAGAAGGGTTATCCAAACACCATTGGATCTCTCCTCGGAAGATATCTCGGTCAGCGTGACATTGTTGAAAAAGTATTGCAATTTGGAACATAGATTAAACGTGGCTTGAGATGTGAAACCTTATTTCAGAGAGCTTAGTTCTCAATCAAAACCTTATAGACATACTTCCCCATGTATATACAGTACCGAAGCGTGACGCTGGTGACTACAAGATTATGACATACTCACTGAAAGACCATAGAGATTGCATTGAAGAAACAAAGCGTCTATGACTTGGGACATGATGATTTGGCTAAGTTTCTAACTGTTATCTTACTTACTGGTAATTAGTTAGAACTCTCATCAACTGGAACACCATTTCATTCTCAGTTTGGCGGGTATATATACCAGTAAATCCAGCCATGAATTAGAGCTCCAAGGTGATCCATCAGATTTGGTGCACGATCTCTTATTGAGTCAATACCAGCAGCCATAGGGACTTGAATTGTAAGACCGGTTGTTGCCACCGTTGTTGTTGTTAGTAACACAACTTTTTCCCGTAAATAGTCTCCAAGCACCTTATCGAGTAAACCTAATAATACAGAAGATCACAAAAGTAATGGTAGAGTTTGATCAAAAGTAATGCTAGAGTTTAGACGACAGAGGAATAACATAGATTATCAAACAAAAGAGAAGCATATAAATATTCTCACGCAATTCCTATTTACTTCACCTTAATGATGAAACGGCAACGAATGGATTCTATTGGGTTCAGATGAACATACTTTTGCAGTCAATAAGCCCTGTACGGCTCCAGCTAAGACTATGGAACTACTCTACCTTTGTAAAATGCAGCAAAACCACGAACGGCAGAAAAATCAACATGTTTAGTAGCCCAAGATATCCATATATTTGTACAATACTTATACAACCACTTTCTGCATCATCAACCGGTATTGTTTTACGAAAAATACAATGAAGCTAGCATATAAACTAGCTGAGATAACAGAAAGAATATCTCCAAGAAAAGGCTTAATACCAGTTCCATTTGTTGGGGGAGACTTACCAATCCGGGACGTTATGCACAATATGGAACCTACACAAGTAATAATATGCAATATTCAAATATGACGAAGAGTAAAAAAACCACAGACAAACTTCCACTATGACAAATAATGAGTTACAATGATAGCACAATTTCAAATTGCATATAGCACTTGGATAACAATGCCCTATTTCTCTACTCAGCACTAATGGTGGATAACTAATTTTTTTACCAAATAAGGTAGATTCAACTAATAACAAAACAAGGAAGATGAAAAACTTACTACTAGGATTTGAACAAACCCTATAATTACCCCCTTGAAGAGATGTAGGATTTGGTGGATAAATCTTCACCAACCAAACCGGTCTTTCGGTAGAACACCCTTCTTCTTCAAGATCAAAACTCAAAACTTCATTAAAAACTCTCTAATGGTAGCTACCTTCTTTCTTCTCTCTCCCCCTTGCTTTTTTTCACTGCCTTTTTTCACGACTTGAAAAGGATGAGAAACAAAACTCGTTTCTCTTATTTATTCAACCTAACAAAGGTTGTTGTTAGGTGGCTCCCTTAAGTGGCTAAGGGATAGCCAACTGTTGGGCCATAAGAAGTGATAGCCCAACAATCCTTCACGATTTATGGTGAGGTACTCGTCACCACCATATCTGCCTTGCTGCAGAAATGTACATGCTTGTACTTCGGTAATGACTTTGTTATCATATCGGAATTGTTGTCATCTGTATGGATCTTCTCAACTAACTCCCCCTTTCTTATCAACTTTCATCAACTTCACCTGGGTTATATATAACTTGTCACACTTCTTGCCTCTTTTAATAACCATGGAGCCCTTGGTTAGCTTCCATTTTCCATCGGCTAAAGGATTGGTGTACCCTTTATCATCTAACACCCCAGGTGACATTAGATTCAAACAAAGATCTGGTACATGTTGCACATTTATGAGAACCAATGTGCAACCAACACTAGTCACCACGTACACATCACCCATTCCTAAAAATTTCGAAACACCACTGTTTCCCATTCTGACCGACCCAAAGTCACCAGCCTTGTAGGAGGTAACACATCTTCTCGAGGAGTAGCATGGTAAGATGTTGTTGAATCTACCACCCATTCTGAATCGGAACCTTCAGAACTCATAGACATATCATTGCAATCAGACAACAAAATGATATCAGCATCATCTATTGTAACACCTATAGAATCCTTGTTTATGTTATTGCCTTTCTCTTTTTTTTGTTCTTGCTTTGGCTTCCTACATTCATCTGAATAATGACCTCTATTACGACAATTCCAACATTCAATGTCTTTCCCAGACTTTGATTTACCCCTCTTATCTGTAACAAGAGCTTATGAATTAGATGAGTCCGACGATTTCCTTCTAACTTCTTCGTTCAACAAACTGATTGTTGCAATATCCATAGGTAACTTCTTGTCTGGAGAAGAATAACTTAGAGACATCCTCAATGTTTTGTAAAGTATTTAGCAGCAGATAAGCTTGTATTTCATCAGGAATCTTCAAATCCATAGATGGGAGCTGATTCATGATGTTCTTCATCTCATTTAAATGTTGCGTCATTGAACTTCCTTCCTTTTACTTTAACTTTCCAAGCTTTGCAAATTGAAGAGCTTTTGCACAAGGAGATTGTTGGTCATATATCTCCTCTAACTTTGTCCACAAAGAATATGCTAGTGTCTCACTAGACACATGATGAAAAATAGAATCATCAATCCATTGACGAATGAAACCCACTATTTTACGGTTAGCAACACGCCACGCTTCATCTTTTGTCTTCTCATGCTTTTTTCTTGTGTTCTCTATTGGACCATAGAGATCTTTACAATACAGTAAGTCTTCCATCTTCGCCTTCCATATTACGTAGTTCTCACCGGTTAAACTAATCATTCTATTAGTAGTGCTAATTTTTATTATTGCACACGGTTATCCTGACCAACGTAGCTCTGATACCACTTGTAGGGGGGAGACTTATCAATCTGGGACGCTGTGCACAATATGATTACAACACAAGCAATAATACGCAATGCCCAAATATGACAAAAATAATACCAATCATACAACACCACGAATTACGTGGAAAAACCTCTTCAATGCGAAGAGTAAAAAACCACGGTCAACCTTCCAGTATGACAAATAATGAGTTACAACAATATCTCTCAAACTGGGGTTTCACACAACTTCAAGGTGCATATAGCACTTGGATAACAATGCCCTTTTTGTTTACTCACCACTAATGGTGGATGACTAATTATTTACCAAATAAGGTAGATTCAAACTAATAACAAAACAAGAAATATGAGAAACTTACTACTAGGATTTGAATAAACCAAACCGGTCGTTTGCTAGAACACCCTTCTTCTTCAAACTCACAACTCAATTTTTTACCAAAAACTCTCTAATGGTGGCGATATTCCTTTGTCTCTCTCTCCCTTGCTTTATCTCACTGCCTCTTTTCACGACTTTAAATGGATGAGAAACTAAGCTCTTTTATCCTATTTATTCAACCGAACAAAGGTTGTTGTTAGGTGGCTCCCTTAAGTGGCTAATGGATAGCCAATTGTTGGGCCATAAGGAGTGATGGCCCAACATCATTTAACCCTGATTCCATATCACCAAAACTAACAATTATCGATCCTCCCATGCACAACAGAATACTGATAAGCTTAATCCATGTAAGAGGAGGGAAGATTTTCCTTTACAAGGTTTTCTGCTTGGCCAAGACGCTCTTTGTGCAACAAACTGTCTATCGGCCGCCTGTGTCCAATTTTGATTTGCTTATCCCCTAACAAACCCAGAGACAACAAAAATGCAAACAGGATAGACGTGTTGCTTAAGATCGGAATCGGTGCAATAACAAAAAAAAAAAAAAAACTCGGTAATCAGTTATACCGGCAAGATTCAATATTGGACACTCCATAACGTTTTATTTTTCTTATGTTCCATAACTACTATATTATAAGATTAACAATCATACTGTTACAGTAGTATACTTGAGAAAAAGATTAAAACTGAGGTTAGCCAGAAACCAGAAAGGGCATAATAACAAACTAATTTTAGTCGTTCTTATACGAGTCCACCACCCTTTTGCATCCAATTGGCTATCCTCATCTTCATCGAGCATGAGGCCAGTTTTGTTAGCCAAAAGATATACTTGATCCTCTGAATCACTCACCTCTTACATTTGACTATTGGTTTCATAAGTAGACCTCCAAAGCCATAATTTCTAAGGAGAGTCTTCAGAATAACGATGGATTTAAAAAACAAGATTACATAAAGTAAACAATGAATTACAAATGTAAATGATTAGAAATGGTGAAGCTCAACCAGATATAACTCATTGTACAATTAAATTAGAAGCAACCCAGATTAATGCAACAACAAATGAGTAAATCAAACCTAAACCCCATCTTGAAACTTCTGTACTCATTTTTTTTTCTTCAATACCATTCAAATTTACCATCTTCAAAAAACAAAATCTGACCGGGGTTTTAGAAAACCATTGAAAGATTCAAAGATCTCGGGTTTAAATAAAGATGCCCGACCGGAGTCACGTGAATCATGTGTGTTAAGAAGAACCAAAGTTCAACATGCTAAAAAAACGTTCACTAAAATCTCATTAAACATAATTAACTGCATTGATCTCATTAGTTATGTTACTCATGGAACTAAAGGAACCTAAAGGAGCATGGGTCATATATTTTGCAGAACGCTGTTCTTGCCAAGGTTGAATGTCCTTTTTCAGCCTGCTTAAGTCTAAGCCATTTGGACTCCTTATTGGTTCCAACCAGGGAGCGCGGAGGTTTAAAAAAAGCATAGTTTCTCCTCCAAAAATAACCTCCCCTGTTGGGGAACGCATAAGACATTTACCTAAACCGGTAGGTCCTTGAGCGGATCCCACGTTAGC
>JAJJMC010005141.1:5264805-5287145 GCA_023531435.1 Papaver californicum
AGAGGATAAGAAAGATAAATGAATGATAAAAGATTTGTATTCTTTATATAGATGTAAAGACAAAACCTAAGGTTAAAATAGTAAAAGCACAAAAGATTCTTTATTAAAAGATTCTTAAAACAAAAGCTTCAAATTAAAAGCATACCTTGGGGAAGTCCTTTGTACTGTCACCTAATGGAGTTACTGAGAATGAATATGTGGTCCTATAATACTCCACAGTGTAGTATTTACTACAATACCTGTAAACATTAAACAGACCATTTATTTCATAAAATCAAAAACATTTATGTCAACTAAAAACATCAACAACATAAAAGTACTTACAGAGCCCATTTTGGTCTCAGTTAGACCAATGCACATACTGCATGCTGACATGGGAATTCCCTCAGCTGCCACTGAACACAAGTGTAGGTTTTAGATACAATATCAACTGTGAAAACTTTCTTTGATGTTATATTAGTAACCTCATACATTTTCAGCATTTGTGCAGGTTTAGAGATATTTCCCTATGAAATCTTTTATCTTACTAATTAGAGTAAGTACTGCAGGAACTAAATCTTCATCCTTCCATGTTGCAGCAAGTGCAGGTCTCTTAGCATACAGGCCCATGACCAACTGGCAGTACATTGTGTCCATCTTAGTCACAGGCTTGTCTCTAATGTTGCAACATATTGCATTGAAGGATTCACAAAAGTTGTTGTTAATATGCTCACATGCAGAATCATGTGGGAACCAAGATCTTGCCCAGGATTGTGGATCTATTTTGTCTAGATAGTTGTATGCAGCAATATCCGCCTCTTTTAAAGCATCCATATGCACTAAACATTAAGTAATAGAGATTAGTGGAAACAAAACACATCATAAAACAAACAAAACTTTACACTGTAAAAATAACCTTCCAATGAGACTTTTTATAGGCCTTGGCAGCATTCCATGCTAGACTTGTTAGCTTTGGACCCTTGAATCCCTTGGTCAAAAAGTTCTTGTATAAGTGCCTGGAATATCAAAAAAGAGCATATTAAGTCAGGAGATAAATATATGAAAAGTATTTAAGAATGTTTTGAAGCCATTACCTTGCGCGGTATCTGTGATTGGCTTCTGGGAACAATTCTGCAACAGATTCTAGAAGTCCCTTTTGTCTATCAGATATAAATGTCAATCCATGTCTAGTTATAATCTTAGGCTTCAAATCTTTCAGAAAATTGTACCAGTTTTCCTCACTCTTATTCCTGCAAATTCAAATTGCTAGTGGGAAAATATAATTTTCACCATCCAAAGCAATGGCTGCAAGTAGAACACCGCCAAATTTTCCAGTCAAGTAACAACCTTCCAACCTTATAACTGGCCTACAACCTTCATTAAAGCCTTGTGTTTGAGCATGGAAGGATATCGTGACATTGTTAAATTTATTTCCTTTCTCATATGTGGTGTAAGTGAAGTTGGCAATGCTCCCTGGATTAAACTTTGTAACCACTTGACAAAGACTTGGAACAATTGAGTATGAGTGTTCATAACTTCCATTTTGGTCTTGAAGCAGAAGCACCTCCAAACAAAGAAAGATAAAAAACAGTTATAAATAATTAAAAGAAATCAAAGTTCAGTGAACTACATACCCTTGTCTCACAAGCAACCCAATAAGGGATTTCTATATTTAGGTCACTCCAAACTAAGAAGTCTTGTATTTGCTTAGGCTTTGGAATCCCATCACAAGGTTTCAATGTCTTCTTCAAATGGTCAGCTACAAATCTAGAGTTGCACTTTGGATTTTTATTTGGGTCTCCACTACCAATACATTTGTGCTCCAAGTTGCATTTCCTAATTGTGAAAGTAGCCTCACCAACTACTTGCCTTGCACAAAGTTCCCACATACAACCTTCACTTTGCTTGTTCTTGCACTCAACATACACTCTACAAGGCTCTGACCTCCTCAACTTATAACATTATGCTCTAACACTGCATACTCCCTTAAATGCCTTAAGAAAGCATTTTTATCTTCAAATACCATTCATTTACAAAATTCACCAGGAGAAGCTTCAGGAATATCTTCATTCTCCATTGTCAAATCACCTGGGTCCTTTACATATTGGCCAAATTGTTTCTTCCATGCCACCATATCAACTGCAGGCCCATCATCAACTGCAAGCCCACTATCAACTGCAGGCCCATCATCAACTTCAGGCCCATCATCAACTGCAGGCGCATTTTTGTCTGCAGACCCATCATTCTCTGCAGGCCCATCATCCTCTGCAGGCCCAAAGGACAATCTGTTAGCATTAGGATCTACAAAATATGCATAAATAAAAATATAAAGTAAAAACTTACCATTATGGACATCTTCCTTTCTAAGATGCCCTCTTAGCCATTCTGAATAACTTTTTCTGTCTCCTTCATCTTCACTTTCTACATAATGAAAATTTGGATCATCATCTGGATGACATTCATCCAAAGCTTCATTTGGCAGATTCACTTGTACCTCATCAACAATACTAGCTTGTGTAGATGCTTGTATTAAGAAGTCTTCATCATCATCATCCAAGTTAAGTTGAACACTAACTTTTTTCTTTCCTTTACTGCTGCCTTTTTGATTATCAGCAACACTAGCTTGGGTACTGAAAATATCACTATCTCCATCAAAAGATAGACTTTTCTTTCTTCATGCATTTTCTTCTAATCTTGGACTTTTCCTAACTATCACCTTTGGTTTACAAACTGTCTTTTTCTTTGGTGTAGAAAATCCACTTATAACTGAAACAGTTTGACTACAACCTAAAATAGAAAGTCCTAGTGAAACATACCCAACCTCATCTTCTGCAGCATTTCCTCACATATCAAAAAGGTCCAATTCACACTTAATTTCATAATTATCCCATAAAATTATTGATGGTAGTATAACACCAATTCCCCTCAACCTAATCCTTACCATTTCTTTAAACTTACTAAAACAAATATCTTGGCCAGCATCATCATCACAATAAAGTTTTCTACTCTCATGTCTTCCATTCACAACATTTAAAAAAAAAATTCCTTTTCAAAACACTAGTAGCATAAAAACATAACAAAAATCAGAAACCCTAATTAAAGTGGCTAATATGACAAACATGCATAACATCTGGATGAACATATGACAAAGCATAAAACAGACAGAAATTCATATGACAGAAATTTCAAAACAGACAACACTTTCAAAACAGACAACAATTTTGGTTTACAAACTGACAACACTTTGGTAACAGAAATTCATTTTCAACACAACAGTTAAACAACATTGTTCTTGAGACAACAATTTTGGTTTACAAACAGACAACACAACAGAAATTCATATTAAGTAACAACATTGTTCTTGGTTTACAAACAGAAACACAACTGAAACCACTAATTACACACAACAGAAACCAGAAATTCCCCTAATCAGAAACCATATTGTTTATCCCGATGCATTGCTCGATCCCTTTATTCTTCCTTCCTTAATCTTCACTGAACCCTAATTTCAGAAAAATTACCAATTTCAGAAAATAAAAAATCAACCATAATGAAATCAAATTAATCAATCGAAACAGAAACAGAAACAGAAATCTAATTCATACTATATTCAATTTCATCAAGAAACAGAAAAAACCCCAATTGATGAACGAACCCTAATTTAAGAAAAAATTCAGTGAACCCTAGTTTAGTGAACCCTAAGAAAAAATTCAGTGAAACCCCCAATTCTTACCTGTTTCTTCTTCCTTCCTTAATATTCAGTGAAACCCCCAATTCCTACCTGTTTTAGAAAATTACAAATTAAACAAAATTAAATCAAATTGATCAATCGAAATGCTACAATCATGTTTATACTACAATCAATCTCATCCAGAAATAGGAAAACCCCCAATTTATTTACAAAACAGAAAAACCCCAATTTTTGAAAACCCTAGAAATAAATTTTCATTAAAAATCAAAGTAACATACTTAATAATGTAATATAAGTTTTAGGTTTCAACTGACTTACTTGTTTATGTTGTTAATAAACGAATCGCCGCTCTTTTCAGTAGCATAAGAAGAAGAAATGGTTACGGCTAGGGTTTTTCTGTAGAGAAAAGATTTCTAATGATAGCTGGAAGATTTCCGCTCTTTTCAGTAGCAGAAGATAGCTGGAATCGACACTATGGTTACTGCTAGGGTTCTAATGATTTGAAGAACATGATCGACGCCATTTTTTCATAGCAGAAGAAGAAGAAGGGACGACTGGGACAGCTAGGGTTCTTCTGTAGTGAAAAGAAAAAAATGAAAGGGAGTGAACCCTAGCCCGACCATATGGTACGTGTTTTCCTTTTTAACACGTGTAAGATATCTATCCCGTCTCTTTTACAGTGTTCAAACTCGATCTACACACGTGTCCACCTAAATATTTAAAGAAGAGAACGGTAATCTGGTAATTTTATCAGCATACAAGATCTCGTCAGACGAGATATTGGCCTCATGATATTGACTTTTTGGATGGAAAAAAGAGACGTGAGATAGCTTCCCAGAAGTTTTATTTCACAAGATATTTTTCCAACGGGGTATCTATTTTTGGGGTATTTTTCCAATTATCCCTAAAAACAACAATACACGAGTATATAAAAGATGAAAGATGGTAATCAAAAGTAAGCAGGATTAGGTAATGAATACTTTGGAATTTTAGAGAGGGATTCACCTAATTTACAACTTCCATTTGATTAACCAGAATGGGATCAATATCCTCAACAACAACTTTGGTTGGGTCATCCATTAAATCTCCATCTATCATGTCATCAGAAGCTTTATTTGAGTAAGTTATCTCAGTATTAAAAGAAATCGTTAGCACCTTGGGTAGATCAGATAGAAAATAAGATGAATTAGGGTTTTGCTGGTCTGCTAGAGTGTTGAAGGAGGAATGAGAGCTATCATCGCTTTTTGATAGGGATAGAGTTTCATTTTTCATTCTCTTGCTTTACGTAAACTTAAATCATGGGTTGGGCAATTGGCAACCCCATGGGTCTTCCCTTCAGCTTGATTGAGTAGATGTTCATTGGTTGCCCACCAGACTTCAACTTCTTCATTTATCATTCTGCGGATTGTGTGATGAAAGAAAATTTCTTCACAGGTTGCTTGATCATGGTCTAAGACAAAGCATTTGGGACAGATTTAATATGGATGCTTTTCATAATGAAATCTTACCATGTTTTCCCTCCTGCAGCATTGCCAACCCAAGCACCCCTTTTAAGAGGTTTAGAAATATCAATTTCGACTTCAGCTCTGACTTGGTTTCCTCTAACTGGGTGGCAATTAGGAGGATCTGCAGAAATCTTTTTTCCTATGTCTTTACATACATCTTCAATAAGATTAACATTGAGGTGCTCTAAGAGCAGATCTTGAAATCCGGACGAATGAATGACTGGCAGATGAAGGAGGAAGAATGATGGGGATTTTTGAATCTGAGCTGAAATTACAAGTACTGAGATATCTTGATCAAGAAATTTATCTTGAAGATCCCAGGATGAGATGAGATGAGCACAACTGCCCAATGGATGAGATGAGCACAGCTGCTAGATAGGTCCCAGGACAATGCAAAACTGCTTTAGAGGTCCACTACGGGTTAAAACAAATGAAAAGATGTAAATCAAAAGATTGACCTGGCATAAATAAAATTAGGATGAGAAAATAAAATTAAAGGAGCAATAAAACACGAGATCATTCAAACTCACAATCTCTCAAGATTACATAGATAGTGTTTAGCTTGTTTAGCTAAGATGTCAACTACACATTACCAGTTCTAGAATTAAAAAGAAAACTCCGGAAATTTAAAAAGAGTTTTTTTTTTTTTCTAGAATATTTTTTTGAAAAGTGTTTAAGCTGATAAAACCAGGCATTTTTAACCAGATGTCTTCGTCACTTGTTTTAAAATCTAGCCCCACAGTGGATTTTTGTGCTTTTTTCTCCGAACAGAAGGTGCAAAATATAGAATTTTTGTATTCGAGAGTGATGCAAACTCAGAGTGCAAACTCAGTGTGAGTTTAAAATGTTTTGACAAATATTACGATGAAACAGTGGAAAGTTGGTGCCCAGTCGCAGAGGGAAAGTGATTTTACTGATTACCCGTTTAAGTTCGGATTTGAAAGTGCATTTCAATTTCATAGAACATATACTTTGGATTTCAGGGGTTTGAAGCTCAATTAGGAGCGATAAGACTTTGCCCATTCCTAAAACTTTATGGATTTTCTACAATTGACAGCTGTTTGAATCTTGTAAGAGATTATAGTTAAAACACCTGTTTCTCATCTTCATCTATCGGATATTCAGATTGAATCATTTACTACCCACATTTGCGCTTAATGTAAATTGAGTACTGTTGTGTAGCTTTTTATTTGTACTCTCTAAATGTTTGATAAAATGTTTCGATGATTAATACTGATACATTCTTTCTTTCTTTCTGGTTTAGGCTGGAAACATTAAAGCTTCATTACTTTCTTACTTTGTTTAAACATTCATGATAACTCAAACATACTTGTTCTCTCTCTCTCTATATATATATATTTATATATATCAACGTAGAGAGATAATTTACTCTATGGCATGTCTATACCAAGTCTGCCCAAGAAGATGAGTCCTTCTTTTTGGTTCGGGTAGAAGTATTTTGGTATTGAATAGGAGTTTCTTGAATCCAAATGGAGAAACTAAAACTAAATCGCGAAGTTGAGTGAATGGAAATTGAAAAAAGGCTTCCTTCCTTTGCCATCAATGGTGGAACCTTGTGAATATTTCCGGCAAGATAATGCAACAGATTCTCTCATCGCCTCAGGTCCGCAGAAGAAAACACCTATATTGGAGTCACCAGTTTGGTTTGGGAATTGAGAGAATATATCTGCAAAAATATCAAGCAATATGTTTGCGTCAGTAGATTTTCATATGGAATGTATTTGAATGCTTGAAAGTAAAAATTGTAATTACAGTACCGTCGAAGTTGGGTCTTTCTCCATAACGGATTTCATGATTGTCAAGAATGTCTTTTGATTCTGTGGCACCGAGTTCAATATCATCACATTTTGTCATGGCAACTGGTGGAAGATCTTTCTTTGGTGTTCTTCGTTTCACTATGGCTGTAGCTAAGGCACCACAGATTGTAGCAATAAGGAATGAACAAATGAGAAGCACATCAGTAATCCAAGATGGGTTCTTCTTCTCTGATCCTTTCATATCGGAGTGAACAAACGCATGGTTTAGGAACACAAGTGTTATGAGGAAAATGATGGATGAAAATCCTGCCAGTGTAGCAAACCATGGTAAATTTTCGGATCCAGAGATTGTATTATCAAAAGCCTTCCAATCAAAATTTACTGTTTGCACTTTAGATTGCTCATTTAGTAATTCTCTCACTGTTTTAACTGGTCTGTGATCTTGGGTAATGAAAACCTTCACTTCAAGACTTGTTTGGCCCAACGGCTGGTTTAGAAGTATATGCGAAACTGGGGTTAATAAACTGATGTCTTCTGATTTCTTTATGGCATATATGAGTTGTATTCTTGAGGGCATAGTACTCTTTGTTTTAATTTCAGTAGATTCTAGTTCTTGCAATATGCTTAGAAGTGGAGTTATTCCGATTCCTCCGGCAACCAGAAGTAGGCTTTCGTATCTGCAACCAGAAATTGCTTCCAAGTTTAACAAATAAGGTGCCAAATCTAACACTATCTTTCTGTGGAATCTGTACTAAATTGTTCTCTAGCCTGAATACTTGTTGTTACAAACTTCATTCTATCTTGTTACAAGTTGGTGACCTCAACCTCATAGAGGTCTAAAGATTCCTTCTTTTTGTAAGTTCAGCTGTTAATTGACAGATCTATAGAAATTCTGGTATGATTTTTTATTTTATTTTTTGGTTCAAATTTCTGCTTTCAACATCTAGAATGAAAAAGTAGGCATACCTTAGGAAATCGGTACAGACTGGCCCATAAGGGCCTTCAATATGAACAGGAAGACATTTAACTTGATAAGGATCAGAGTCTACTGCAGCAACCATTGTGTTATACAGTGAACTTGTCCACCATCCATCACTTTTAACAATAACGTTTATTATCTCATCATCTACACTTGAGCTGGAAGTTATACTAAAAGGATGCCATTGAAACTTTGAGATGCTAGGCACTTTTAGGTATATTGAACTTGTGGGATTGTACTTCAATCCTGCAAACATGGGATTCATTCTTCATTTAAGTTTTACTAGTTCTGATAGATGAAAATCACTTCCATACTTACTCGGATCTTTGGATAGACTAAGTTCTATAGCTTTGCACGGGAATATGCGGGCAGAAACTACGCCCGTTGAAGGTCTTGATTGTATAATTCGAAGGAGCTTATCTAGGCCAAATAGGAGAACCCCTGAGAAAACCATGTAAAAGTGCCGATCTCCAGTATGAAACAAGAACAGTACTAGGAAGGCAGCATATAGATGGTGCGTATAGTAGAAAATCTCAAACCATTTGCGTCTTATTTGAGGAAGTGATGTGATCCAGATGACAAATCCTGTTATAAGGCCGAGCTCACCTGCAAGGTACACACGCCCTGTTTTTTGCCACTTCCGCATCTGTCACTCAAGAGTTACTTGTTAGGAAAATGCTAAGTGTCATAACGATTTTAGTAGATATGAATAACTCAAACTAGATGGTGAAACTGTGTACCTCATCTTGAATTTGGTGTTTAACACCCCAAATGAAAAAGGTGCTTGCACCATGCAATGTGGCGAAAAGTATCAAAGCAGTCCCAAGACAGATGTGGTATCTTACTGATGCTTCAAACTGGATTCTGAATAACCGAAATAATGACATCCCTCTTAAGACAGGAAGAAGAAGAAGTGCTAGGCATACTTCTGCTAGCAAACCCAACCTGGTCCCTATCTTCATGAGCCTAAATTGCCATCTGCAAAATAGATGCCAAAATGGTATTGGTACTTGACCTTTAATCAGGATGTAAAGTAATTAAGATTGATTTGGAATACCCACATATTCAGCTCTAATAGTTTTTTTGGCGTCATTTTCTTGAAATCCTTGGAGAGGTGGGCATATATAGTCCATAGAAGAAAGATGCTAAAGATCATTGCTACTAGAAGCTCATTGAGAGATATTACCCCAAGACGTCTAGAAACTATAAACGGATTGGAGAATTTTGTGATTGACATTTTTTTCTGTCTGTGATCCAATAGAAGAAACAAATATAATTTAGATTTCAGGTCAACATGATGAGCTTAGGAAATAAAGTAAATATTTCATACCTGCTTCTTCGTAAACCTCGTGGTTTTTTAGCACAAAGATACGAGTATAAGTATCCAGTTATAGCCATGGAAATAAGGGGTAATGAATAAACAACAAAATTGAGACCTGCATGAGTTAGAATAATCAGTATCACAAACTCTTAGCTGAACAAGAATCAAAAGTGAGAGATGAGATAGAGAAACTACCACAGCATCCAAAAACAGTTTCACGGGCTTTATCTTCAGCTTTGTGCCATGATTTTGTCCATAATTCAGTTGGTTTGAGAAGCCAAAGAGAAACCCAAACTGCAGATATTAAGATCAGCAACAGTTTGAGGACAATCTGAAGATTAGTCCTAGACAACATTTTTAATCTTTCTTTGAATTCAGGACAATTTTCTTCTTCACTAAACTTGTTGAATGAAAAAGAGTGGGTTCTAAGTTAAGCGCATCAATGATATTTAAAGCCTACTCTGGTGAGGTTTGGTCCCCTCCACTTCTAAGTTACTGTCTATCCTCAGCCATCAATGGCTGCTTTGTTTTGATTGTACGTATCCACTTCCAAGTTATCAGACTCTAAATCTCTCAACTGTTTTAAAAGGTAGATTGGTTCTGTTAAAGATATTAGCAACCTTGTTATTCTTTTTTCAGTTTTGTTTTCTGATGAATAGTGATGATATAATGACGATATAGATTTCAATTTATACATCATAGACTAGGTTCATTTATACAAATGTTAAGAGAATTATGCTCATTCTTTTTCTGTTAAAAGTTTGACGTAAAAGATTCTTCACTTTAGTGTGGTTGGTATTGAGAAGTCTGCTACTTTACCCCACCTTTTTGTTTTTTTCTTCTTTGTTTTTCGTTTTGTTATATTGGTTTATCATTCAATAAATATTCCACTTCTCGTTTAGCTTTACTAGCTAGTGTTCTTTGTTGCAGCTTTTCACTTTGTACTCGGCAAAGAATCAAGTATCGTGGCAATGGTAACTATAACCATCAGATGACGATGGTGATTGCTCCACTACAGTGCCGACCTTGACACTGCCAAGTTGACTCAATTTCTACCATGTTTTATCCACCCACGTTATGGCTGACTACTGATAATGATACTGCACTTCTACCACAAAGGGTATGAAATCCATCATTAACGATTTCAGTTTTCTTCCTTTTTATTAGGTCCAGGCCTCCAGGGCACTACTACGTATGGTCGCTATATGCTCGTGTATACAGTGTCATTGTAGAGATCCCTGTTTTTTTTACGAATGTCATCTACTTATCTACCCAGCCACCCTCATTCTATTTTCTTCCTTTCACATCCTAAAAAGGTGTCTTCCTTTTAAATCACTTATATTTTAAGATAATCACTTGTTCTAACGGAATGTTTAAAATGTTACAAAATTGAAGCGCAGCGAAAACAGGCCGATACATGCTGGGAAATAGTGTTAGCATAATTGGTAGTGGAGTTAGTAGAGTAGATAATGATTATAGATAAGTTATGCTATGAATTTAGACTACATCTGTTTCCACACTTTGAGGACCCTAATTAAAAAAATATCCCTTGGTAGAATAATCAGCTTGCACCTACGGCGCGGTTTTCCTTAAGAATTTGCTTCCTGTTAGCATTAAACTTTTTCATTAGATATATTATTAGTTTGAATAACCGTCTACTTTCATTATTTTCTTTTCGGCTAAATGTTTAAATAATTGACTACTTTAGAAAAAAATTAATGTTTGTATTTTTGTTGATTAAGATGAGAAGAAATCTTCTTAGTGAACATCTAGATGATATCTTCCAAGCTGCCTACCATGTAAGCCTCGTATGAAATTAACAAGTTAAGATAGGAAGAAGATTCTAAGTAGATATAGATGTGTTTGCTTATGATGTTGTATCAAAATTTTAGGCTCTATACTTATTATTACGAGAAGCTCTCTAAGTGGGATTACTGCTGCTATTTATGAGTGTTGAAATTAGAGTTCTCACGATCTGCGGTCGTATATATCAACACTGACTTTACCACTCTACTAACAGCCATCTCTTACAGCGGAATTATTAAGATGACACAAGTCCTACAAAGTGAAGAAAAGCTCACTAATTGCAAATGTGGGATTAGTCAGTAATCCAATAATTGATTCAAGGAGAAGAAGAAAATAAAGTTTAACAAGTAGTGAAGTAGAAATAATGATTTGCGAACTCAAGTAAAGGAAATTGAGGCCCATCAAGAAATTATTCCACAGATGTGCTTTTCCCTACTAGATTCTGAACTGGGCTTGGAGTTTTTGACAAATTCTATTCTGGAGTCTTATATCAGGGATGTATCTATACTCTATAGTAATGTTATATTTTCTCTCGTTTTTGAACTTTTGTGTCAACTTGTGTGGATATGTAAGATACGAAAAAACATAACAACCACTCACCTTTCTCTATCTAATTTTTTTCTTCTCTTTTTTGCTCTAAAGGTTCTAAATAGTATGCACATCTATACATCTTTTCTTCTACTGCAACTCTCTCTACTCCTTCACATTCCATGGCGAACCATCCACCAGTACCATAAGCATAATAATACTACTACATTTTCTACTTCATCTCTTACTTTCTATCTCTAGCTCTTTACTACCCTCTCTTGCATCCATAAAGACATGAGTACTTCTTCCTATCGTTTTTCTTCTACGACAAATGTTAGAGGAAAAAGAAGATGTTCTCAACTTCAAAATTCCCATCCTTTTCAACGAAAAAACAATGTATGTTCGTATTTTCATGATAACCATTTCTCTAAAAGAAATGTTCAGGATTCTGATTCATTTTTACTGCTCAAGTCTCCAAAACAACCCAATAAGTTATCCTCTCTTAGACTGGATTCTAAGTTAATTATACCTTGTGCAAGTCTATCATCTTTTGCTGACGGCGAAAGTGGAGATCAACAAGAACAAGATAAAGATGTAGTACCGAATGAGGGTAAACTTGATCAGGAGGTGAAATCTGATGAATCACCTGGAATGGCTCAGGCTTTTAATATCTCATCAAGAACGGCTTCTATAATATCTATTTGTATTGCTATTGCTGCTCTTAGTCTTCCATTTTTTATGAAGTCATTGGGACAAGGCTTGAGTTTGAAGACTAAGGTGCTTTCTTATATAACTTTGTTGTTTGGGTTATACATGGCTTGGAATATTGGTGCGAATGATGTTGCAAATGCAATGGGTACTTCGGTAGGTTCGGGTGCTTTGAGTTTGCGACAGGCTGTGCTGACTGCAGCGGTGTTGGAATTCTCAGGGGCTTTGTTGATGGGGAAACATGTGACAAACACAATGCAGAACGGAATTCTTGTTGCTAATGTGTTCCAAGGGAAGCAATCTTTGCTCTTTGCTGGTTTGCTCTCTTCTCTTGGTGCTGCTGGTACTTGGTTGCAGGTGCATTTCCTTGATGACTATTTCATATATTATGAATATGCAGGTTCACTTTCCAAAGAGCTACATTGTTTTGAATATTAGCTTTAGTGTAGACATGTACAGGTCATCAGCTTCTAATGTCTTACCTAGAAATTGCTTTTGGACATGGACATACTAAAAACTTAGAACAGACATATGCACACTTAATTGTTAAGATGATCTTTTCATATCCCTCAAAATCACCATTGATCTACTTTCCATGATAAGAATGACACTAAAAGATGATACTGACCGTCTAACTTGACTAAATGTCTGCTAGATTATACAAATAAACAAATTCCTTATAGCTTCTGAAATCATTACGATCAATTTATAGAGTTGATTCTTTGTGCATGTTGGGTATCATCAACAATTGGACAAGCAATCTCTCTTGTTGTGTTTGATTCATATTTCTTTTCATTGTTGCATGAATGTGATTTTCAGATTGCATCTTACTTTGGTTGGCCAGTTTCCACCACACACTCCATAGTAGGTTCGATGGTGGGATTTGGTCTGGTTTATGGTGGAGTGGGAGCTGTCTTCTGGAGTTCACTGGCTAGAGTGACTTCATCATGGGTCATTTCCCCTGTTGTGGGAGCAGCTGTCTCATTTCTCGTTTACAAATGTATACGTCGGGTATGTTCAAATTCCTCAAGGGACGTAAAAACTAAAATCAGGAACCCTGCAAAAGCATCTTAAACCAACCCAGCTCTCAATTGATTAAACTGGCAGATATAGAAATCACCCTCTAATTCATCCCAAATTGCTTTTTCTTTTCTTTCTTTTCTAGTTTGTGTACTCTGCTCCAAATCCGGGGGAAGCTGCTGCTACCGCTGCACCAGTTGCTGTCTTTGCTGGTGTGACAGCTATCTCCTTTGTTGCTTTCCCTCTAAGCAAGAACTCTATTGTGGTTCTTGCCCAGGCCTTGACATGTGGAGTTGCCGGTGCAATTCTAGTAAGCCGAGCTATCGACAAGCAGCTTGGTCATCTCCTCTCCAAGACGTAATCTGCAGAACGAGAGACAAAATATGTCAAAGCAAAAAAATATAGGATTCCTCTCTGACATTGCTGGCCCTACTGGGTCCCAGCTGGAAATTGTATATGGAGTCTTTGGATACATGCAAGTTTTATCAGCCTGCTTCATGTCATTTGCTCATGGAGGTAACGATGTATCAAATGCCATAGGCCCATTAGCTGGTGCGCTGTCGATCCTTCAGGGAGGTGCAGGTGGAGCTGAGATTGTTATTCCATTGGACGTTCTTGCATGGGGAGGATTCGGGATAGTAGCTGGGTTGATGATGTGGGGTTATAGGGTTATAGCAACAATTGGGAAGAAAATAACAGAACTGACCCCAACTCGAGGATTTGCGTTAGAGTTTGCAGCAGCTACAGTAGTTCTTTTTGCGTCAAAGTTGGGACTACCTATCTCTGCAACCCATACACTTGTGGGAGCTGTCATGGGAGTGGGATTTGCAAGAGGTCTTAACAGCGTGAGCGCAGAGACTGTTAAGGGTATTGTGACTTCATGGATCATCACAATCCCAGTTGGCTCATTTCTTTCAGTCGTCTATACATGGATTCTAATTAAGCTCTTGCCAAATCTATTTTGACTTTTGAGGCTTATAATTTCGAACACACTTTTTTTTTTTTTTTGAGAAGCATAATTTCAAACACTGAAGAACGCAGTTTGATATTTTAAGAAAACACCACTCTTTGTGAATTAGATATGGAATCATATGTTGTACTTGCACAAATTCAATCGAGAGAGAATTGTCAGTGGTTAGGTTTCTGCAACGAAAATCTAAAACAATATATGAGTCTTGATTGTTATGCTATAAAATTGAGCCATATTTTTGTTCTCTTAATTTTATGCACAAGTGTCTAACCAATGCCAAACTTTCTCAGTAACACTTCTATTGAATGGAGAAAATCCCCAAGGGTTTAACGTAATAATGCTGGACTGGGAACTATGATTTACTATGAAATGTCTTGGGATATAAAGTATACATGATAGCGATGTAGCTCAAATAGTAGAGCGTTCACTTTGCATGTGAGAGGTACCGGGTTCGATACCTACATCTCCAAATTATGTTTCTTTTCAAAATTCCTAGTTTTCTCGGTATATGAGCGAACCACTTTTCCTTTTAATGAATTTTCATTTCTTATCTAAAAAAATGAAGGTAATTGTTCAGTGTAAATTCCTCTTCCTGTTCTTAGACTTCTACTGCGCTTTTACGTCAATTCGATGGGAAATGGAGGTGATTATTTCTGTTTCTGATGACACTTTCAGGATTTTTTTCTGATCGGTGCCGTTCCCGCAGGGCATTGATTTCTGGCGCTGAACAGGACAGATTCAAAAGCTTCGCTTCATGCATTCACAAGGAAAAACCAGACTCGTGACTAATTAAACTCTCTCAATACTCGGTCTAATAATTCTAGTTTTTCATTTTCTCAATGAACTCGGATAAGGACTAGACAAAACCCTAGCGCCTAGGGGTAATCACAGCTTCATGTGAAGCCTTGGGGATTGGTATTTGGATCTTGGTTCTCATCATGAGCAAATGCTGCATTTTCGATCCAAGCTGCTATCGGGGATAAAGATAATATGCTCCTAAAAGCAAAACAACAAGACGTTGCCAAAATCGTCAATTGGCGTTTGTAAATATGATCGAGTATATAGACACTTAATAGTAACTAATGTTACAGTCTGTATATGATCGAGATTGACACTTGTGGTAATTAATCACATACCATTTTTGTTGCTAAAGAGATAATTAGATAAAGAGAAAGAGTGTTTCACCTAATACAACGGAAAAGGTACAGTTTATTAGAGTGTCCATGTCGTTTGATTGCGCTTCAGACTTCTTTACCTGACTAGTTTTGCACTAATGATGCAAATTTTTCTCACTTAAATCATTTTTTTTGGCATAAATATAAAACTTCTCACGGATTTTGAAGCTCCAAAGTAAGACTCTCTGACAAACAAACCGTCACCAACAAAACAAAAGTAAATCCCACAAGATATGAATCAGAATGGCCTCCTCTTTAATAATGACATAAGCGCCAACCAGAAAAACAGGAAAGAAACCAACAAATTGACAGGGTGCTAATTTGTGCACCTCCCGCTAAAATGTAGGTGTAGGTTCCTGAATTTGTCATTGGGCAGCTTCAGGGTGCTAATTTGTGCACCTCCCGCTAAAATGTAGGTGTAGGTTCCTGAATTTGTCATTGGGCAGCTTCAGATAGTAAACACAAGATGCTTCGGTCCAATAAGAAGCAATCAGAGTGTCAGTAAAAGAAATTAAAAAAATCAGCCTTATCAGTTATCAATCTCTGCCCAAATTATCCAACAATCCACGATCTTCGATAACCTTATCTGGTGGAGTACAAAACATATTTGACCCAATATAACTTGGGAATTAGAAGTCTTTAACCGCCACTCGGGTGGTTCCATAAAGCCAAATCCTATGTATACGGCAAAATTAGCTAGCTTGTCATGTCAAATGATAAGTTAAATTCGTCCTGTTGTTGGAGAAAATGAGTTTTAAATTAAATGGTTTTTGTCTTGGATACTCACTCATTTCTTTGAGTGAATGAAACTCTTTAGTTTAGTCACATATTGGGTAATCTAGAGAAGGATGTCCACTATATAACTATTCTCATACGGATAGTATATAAAACTAGAGGGTGGGCAAACAATACATGGGTTAACTTATGTATTGGGCCTACTAATGTGAAAGACATCAACCATGGTCTATTATTTTTACCAAAATATTTTTACAAGAAATCTGAAACCCTAAAGGATTCTTTTTATGTTTATCATGGGAAAACTTGATTTACAAGAAATCTGAAACCCTAAAGGTTTTTTTCTCCTATAAATACAAAACGTTTTCAGAGTTGAAATCCATCCCAGAAGCGGCTATTATCCTGTCTTCTTTTCACCATCTTCTCGCTTTGTTTTGCGTTTTTGAGTGTTTATTTCCCTTCCTTCCATGTTGCTAAGTTCAAGAGTGGGTAGTTTGTATTGTGCTAATACAAGCTATATCGGGCATTCTTATCCTGGACACATCTTCGCACGTTGGGGTTTAGCATTGCTCTTCTCGAGTATACCCGCGAACTAATGTGTTAAGGACAACTTGTTGAACCTGTGATTCTGCCCTCGTAGTTGTCCGTGGTAGAGTTGTTTTCAATTCAGTTCTTTATATATATTATTCTGATACATCTAACGATGTTGTTCATTGTTGCAAGCTTCCAACACGCACCACTCTAGGAAATGTTATAAGTGACCTAGATTGTATCAAGCGAGCGACCAAGACTTGATCGTGAACGACCATGATTCTGTCTCTCGGTAGAATCTAGGTTGCTAACAACTAACTTTTCTCCTTTTATAAATGTCTAAAAAAGAATTAAAAAAAATACACAATTTTTCTACCAAAAGTTCTTAGTTATTTACAATTTATTTTTTTCAAATAGCAGACATTGTAACCCAACTCGATTTTTCAAGAGTTATACTTGAAGCTATTATTAGTTATAAGATATGTGATGGTTGTAAAAAGAAATAGAGAATGATAAAAAGCAAAGAGGTCTTCAAGTTTTGGATGTTAACCAAAGCGAATCTGCAGTTAAAAGATAAAAAAAAGCTCAAGGCAAATTTTTTTTGAAAGCTAACCGTAGTACTGCCCACAAACCCCGAGAAAAATCTTCTAAAAAATACATCGATTGGAAGTTACGTCAAATTAAGATAAACATGAGGCCAAAGATTATCCGAAATATTTTTATTGAAGTGTTTATTTAAATTTTTACTGTTCTAGATTATATCTTGTGAAAGAGCTTAGTATAGTAAATCAATTGAATGTAACGTAATGAAGATTAGTTTTATAATATAATATTAGTTAATTCAATTAAATTATTAAGTTTGTTTATCCCTTTTGAAATCAAATTACGTATAATTAAAATTAAGAATTACTTTAGAAGTGATTAGTGTTAAAATTAAAAATAGTCGTTGGGTTATACCTAAATGAAAGGCCATGATCGAAATTATAATTTATAAATTGTATAGGGACCCTTGGATGATGGAAAATCCAACGGCTGAGATAAGAACTCAGTGACAGAGATTTGATCGCGTTTTGTCGCTTGATAGAGACTCTGTTACGATGTGCAAACGACATATTTTCCGGTTTTCCCATCCAGTTTGTAAATTCGACATTCCATGGTAGTTCAAAATTGGTGAATTTAGTTATTTGGTATGTGCATAAGACTTGGCCTAAAATAATTGAACGTCATACCGAGTTTTAAAATTATATTGTCAAGCATTCGAGTCTATAACTTCTGGGATACACCATATAGTTAGATGGTGAAACCCAATGTTTATATGAAAGGACAACAACAATGCTATGGTAATTATTATGAGCATTTTATATTTCCGGAAAAAACAATTAATGAGAGGAGCCCCAATAGTTAGGGGTGAGCAACGGATAGGTGGATATTGATTTGGAATATATCATTCGTGTCCAATCTATAAAAATGACGGAATAGAGATTTTCACTCACGTTAAGTTCATTATCCGTCGGATTTAACATCCAACGGGTAGACGATGAGCGAATCAAATACGACTGGATTGACGGATTATTTAAAAAAAAAAAAAAACTAGGTAAATATTTAATACATAAATAAAGATTTAATGATTAAAATAATCATACACGAAAAAAGTATCGTTCACCTACCAATTAAAAAATGAATTTCCATTACTATTGAAAATACGAATAACTTTTAATGCAGTGGATTTGTTTTGCTTCGCCTTTAATAACGTGGTATAAGGATTTTTTTTTTCTTTTTTTTTCTCATAAACAATTTCCATTACGGTAAATATTCAAAAAAAACACTAGTTTAGATTTTTAAATTTTTCTTCAGCAATCAAATGGGAGGTTCTGTTGAACCAACGTTACAGAGGGGGGTAAACAAATTATGTTAACATCCGCGCGAACTCAAGTGTTTAACGGTTTGCTTCATAACTGACACAGATGATGTCAGAATCTTTCCTAGAAAAGAAAGATTTGATTTTTTTAGGATTCGGATTCCTGAATTCATATTATCCGATTCCTTCATTCAATTAAAAAACTACTCCTATAAAGAGTGAGTTAATCCATACAAGTAGAAGAAAAGGATAGAATATTTTGTGTAGTTTGCTTCAAACTGAAACAAAGTAGAAAGTTGAAAACCCCAAAAATTTGATTTCTCATATCAACAAGTTATCCATTCCATTCCACCCTTCAAAAAAATCACATAACTGGTAGTCTGGTAGTGAATGCTTAGTCTTGTTTCTGTTTTTTGAGGTTTCAGTAGTTACAATGGAGAAACTGGTTGAAGCTTTGGTGTATGGTGAAAGAGAAGTTCAAATACAAGCTGCAATACAAGTTAGTGAACTGAGAAGTACTCAAAAAAGGACTATGGATGTGGATATCGTCGTTAACGGTCTTGTTTCGATGCTTCAGTTTCAAGATTTTGAAGCAATAGAAGCTTCTTTACATGCTCTTATCTCTGTTTCAAGTGGCAGTGATAGAAATAAGATTCGGATTGCAAAATCCGGATCGATACCATTACTGATTGGACTTGTTATGGGTGAAACTGGTTACTTGGTTGAACTTGCCATTGTTGTTATATTAACGCTGTCAAGTTGCAAAGCTAACAAGCCTAGAATTGCAGCATCTGGGATTGTTCCCGTCCTACTTGAGTTCTTGAACGTAGAAGACAATGGCGATGACGGTGGAGATGAGAGTGGTTGTAACGCAAGCTTGCAAACGAGACTTGATGCAATCGACACACTTCACAATCTCTCAACTTGTCAAGAAGTAATCATTTCTATTGTCTCAGCTGGTACTGTGTTTTCTCTTCTCCAACTTATCTGTAAATCCATTAAATCATCGAAAGTGGTCGAAAAAGCTATGGGTCTGCTTGAAACAATTGTGTCTTCTTCGGACATTGGTGTCTCTCAAATTGGTGGCGCAGAAGGTGGAATTTTGGCTTTGGTGGAGATAATTGAAGAATCGTTGGCTTCTCAGCAGAGTCGAGAGCACGCAGTGGAAATTCTTCTTTTTGTATGCAAAAGTTGTCGAGAGAAATACCGCGAGTTGATTTTGAGAGAAGGAGCAATACCAGGACTACTACAACTATGTTCAGATGGGACAAGGAGAGCAAAGGACACAGCTCGAGATCTGTTACTATTGTTGAGAGATTCTTCGAATTTGGTGTCAAGGAGGAGGCAATTGAAGAATAGATTTTTGGAGCAGATTATGGAAGTGATTGATGCCGAGGACGACAACATTTCTCAGACCACAATGTGTTTGGTAGAGAAGATGGTTATTAGTCCCCGCGTTTGATCGTTTTGCTTTGTGTAGTTCAAGCAAGAACAGGAATTGCTGTTTGTTAATCAGTTGGCTGATAAAGCAATTCAAAGTCGAACATTGTTAATTCTTTGTACATAGCTTTTCTATATTGAAAAAGAAGATTTGTTTTGTTTGTTGTCACATTCATACATGGCCGACAGTGGCTACTTGCTACGGTCTGGTGGCCTTAAGGCACCACTATTTGTGTTAGCTAGGGCTAAGATTAACAAGTTAATCGTGGGTTCCACACTTTTCCAGGTGGAACTTGGAAAGGAAACGTGTGAGTTTTTGTATTTAATGTTCACCGTCACTATCTAAATTTGTAGTTTGTATTCCTAGAATAACTCGGTTTAACTTATCCATCTATGCATACCACCTATAAATACAAATAGCTTACTTCTATTCCCATCTATCTTCTCTTCTTTCTGTTGTTTTTTACAATCAGGAGTTCAATTAGAAAATTTTAATCAAAAGCACTTACAAAATTACTGTTAAGATGATGAAGTCTATATCCAGTTTAATGTCAAAATTACGTGCATACGGCAGTTCAGTAATCCGGAGTGATTCGTCGGCAGAGGAGGCGATAGGTAAATCTAGTTATAAAGAGGGAAGGACGATGATTAACTCTATACCACATGAGGTTTTTACGGAGATATTAGCGAAAGTTGCATCTGCATCTTTGATCGATCACTTCAACGCAAACCAAAGGTATGAAATTTCTTTTCTAAATACCAAACCGTTTAATTGCTGATCTGGAAAGTACAACTCTGTTTAGCTAAAAACTTTGTTTTAATATCTGTGTAATGTACTTTTTCTAATGTTAATTTCCTGCATGATTGATATACATCTACATAAAACATGGTTTTGTATTTCTGTATTTTCAGTTGTAAGCTTTTCCACGAGGCCGGATGCGATAATCTCATATTTCGACATGCCTCTGTCGAAGAACTACCAATAATCCAATGGTGCCCAAAGTCCGAGGTTTCTTCATTCTTGAAACAATGTGAAGAAGCCAAGAACCCGGAAGTTCTGTTCAGGCAAGGAATGGTATGTATTTCTTCTATAAACATTCCGTTTCTTTTGTTTTATTAAACACTGGTATTATATGGTATTGACTTACTTTTGTTTCCATATTTGTTTTAGGTGGAATTCTTCAATAACAAGGAAACTGAACTAGGGAAAAAGTTATTGCACAAATCAGCCGATCTCGGACACATAGTTGCTGCATATGTTCTTGGTATCATATTAATTGATGCTGGTGATGATGAAGATGTCCTCATGGGAAAACAATTACTGAGTAGGTCACTGACACAAAAAAGGTGCACGAGAAAGAGATCAAGAAGTGGAGAGTTTGAAGAGTGTAGAAAGAAAGCAAAGAAGATTATTGGTGGAATGTGGGTCAAGAACTCCTTAAGCGGTGCAAAAAGATATACTTGCAACAATCTAAAGTGCACAGCCAGAATTCAAACTTACGAAGCAGATAATGAAGTGCTTGAATGTGAAACATGCAACTGCAACAGAGAACTAGCTTACTTTTACGATATGTTAGGTATCATAAACTAGTCATGTTTTCAATTGTAAATTAAAAAGCATATTAAATTTTATTAATGTTTGTATAACTTCTCATATGTTGGCCATTAATTGAATCATATAATTTTCGATCATCTCTCACAAGCCCAGCTTTCTGGGTATCCAGAGGGTTTTTGGAAGGAATAAGATATATATCAAAAGCAAAATAAATATTTACAAGATAGAAGAGAAAGCCCCAAGAGAAAAACAGTAACAATTACATCCTCCTCCTTCACCGTTACTCTCTTCTAATTCATTATTCATGACTGCAAACATCTTATTTTGCTCATAACACGATATCATGGAACTCAACGAAACCATATTCGGGCATTTCATGGAACAAATAGCGAGCTAGGCTCAGACGTCTTGTTTTGCAAAACAAATCATTCTTTTTTTCTTTTCTTTTTTTTGATGAAAGTAATTTTTGTATTAACAAGCAAAGTAAGTTACATAACCCGTTCGAGTTATATTACACAGACGATAGGCACATTTTTGTGTCTATATTGCGCCCGAATATCTGCTTTGATAGTACTCGATTTTACACATATTATGTCTTTTTATGTCTTTGTAGGTATTTTTGAGAAATAAACATTTGCGGAAAAATTGGCTCGAAAAGTGTTAAAGGCACCCAGGAAAATGGATTAAGGCACCCAACTTTGGATTGGGGGCACCCCTTTCATTTCAAAATCAAATGTGGCGGGAACACGGGTGTTAAAGAA
>JAJJMC010005141.1:5292145-5333425 GCA_023531435.1 Papaver californicum
AGTCTGAGAATCGAACCTCTTTTTACCACTATATTTTATCACATCAACAGACTAAGAAAACAAGATTGTTTCTCCCTAAAATCCATATTAACAGGACCTACATAGAAACTAGACCTTCTAAATATAGATTTAACGATAATATCAGCTAAGTCATTATACTTCCGATTTACATATATATAAGAGTAAGTAAAATTTTGGCTAAGTCGCTTTGTACCCCGCAAAAAAGGAAGTGATCTGTTGATATGCCTTGAATCAGTCGTTGGCCGGAATACTACGGGGAGTCCGAGGGGCAGAGCCTAAACGGTATACGTAATGTATTATCACTGGGCATGTTTTTCGTTTTCTAGTCGAATTAGGGTTTATTTCTTTGCCCTATATATATACATACTTTGTACCTAGAATACGTGTGTATCTCAATATTCTGCTCTATAATAAAACTCTGCTTTCTCTGTTGTGGATGTAGCTAACGTAACTGTTAGTGAACCACGTAAATCTCTGTGTCTCGATCTCTATTATTGTTCTCGTTCGATCTCTCGTTACAACAAACTGATATCAGAGCGAGGTTCGATTTCCGCCGAGAACGATGTCCGGATTCATGATGAAGATCGACAGGTTTACCGGGAGAAATAGTTTTAGTCTGTGGCAAATCAAGATGCGGGCTTTGTTGAAGCAACAAGGTCTTTGGTTGCCGTTAGCTTCGGATAAGAAGGGCGCAGATACATCCACCGCTGAGTATGCGACTATGGAGGAGAAGGCTCACTCAACGATTATGCTGTGTCTCGCGGACGACGTAATCACTGAAGTCGCAGATCAGGAAAAGGCCGCCGCTTTGTGGTTAAAGTTGGAAAGTCTCTACATGACGAAATCGCTGACCAACAAATTGATGCTGAAGCAACGTCTTTTCAGTCTGCGCATGTCTGAAAGTATGCCTCTTAGAGATCACCTAGATCAAGTTAATACTATTCTGTTTGAATTGCGTAATATTGATGAGGTGGTGGAAGATGAGGATGCTGCCTTAATGTTGCTGGTGTCTCTGCCTCCGTTGTACGGGAATTTTAGAGAGTCTTTTATTGCCGGAAAAGATACTATAACGCTGGAAGAGGTTAGGTCGCCTCTTCATACCAGGGAGATGCGGCATAAGGCTGATGGAACAGGTACAAAAAATAAGGCTTCCGGGTTGATGGCAAAAGAAAGCAAGGACGGTAAGAATGGCAAGAAAAATTCCGGCTATAAATTACCAAAAGACGTTTGTGCCTACTGTAAGGAGAAAGGTCATTGGAAGTCGGAATGTCCTAAGAATAATAAGCAACAAGAAACATAACTCTGGATCTGCAACATTAGCTGAATGTGGAAACACTTCAGAGGGAGATTTTGTTCTGCTAACAGATGATTACACACATCAGTCTGATGAGTGGTTCCTTGAATCTGGGGCGTCCTACCATATATGTCCCAAAAGAGAGTTATTTACTACGTACAACCATGCAGATGGGGGCAGTGTCTCTATGGCAAACGGGTGTGTCTGCAAGGTGGTTGGAATCGGCTCAATCATATTTAGGAAACATGATGGGAGGCTCTGCATATTGAAGGAAGTCAGCATGTGGCACTCTTGACAAAGAATGTGATATCCTTGAGTCTGCTAGACAGCAAGGGTTTCAGTTTCAAAGGTGAAGGTGGAGGTTTGCATGTTTGCAAAGGTTCTGATGTGATTCTGAAAGGTGTCAAGCATGGAACTTTGTATGTATTACAGGGTTCAACAGTCACAGAAAATGAGGTTCTTGTTGAGGAGGTGGAGGCACCTAAGTTGGTTGACGACCAACTACCACCATCAGTTACTGAAAAGCAAGATGCAGATGAGTCTGAGAATACACCACCAGAGGAAGTTGAACATCAGAGCATTGCTACAGACCGACCTAGAAGGGTTGGAATAAAACCTCCTGCGAGGTACAGGTTTGCCGATTTGGTGGGTTATGCATTGCAGGTGGCCGAGGAGGTGGAGGATCACGAATCGTCCACCTACAAGGCTGCAGTATCTAGAAACGAGTCAACACAGTGGCTGTATGTTAATGATATGCTGATTGCTGCTCAGAATAAGTCAGATATTCCTAAGCTGAAGGGGTCTCTCAGTGCGGAGTTTGAGATGAAAGATCTGGGTGCTGCTCGGAAAATTCTGGGAGTAGAAATCTATAGGGATAGGAAGAAGAGAAAGCTTTTCCTATCACAGGAAGGGTACATCAAGAAGATTTTGAGCAGGTTTGGAATGTCTTCAGCCAAGCCTATAGATACTCCAATGGCATCTAACATCAAGTTGGGAATGTACACGGTTCAGACTTATGAGGAGAAAGAGTACATATCTCGAGTTTCATATGCTAGCGCAGTTGGAAGTCTGATGTATGCTATGGTCTGCACTCGACCAGACTTAGGATTTGTTGTTAGTGTTGTCAGTCGGTTTATGGTTCAGCCTGGGAAGGAACATCGGCAAGCTGTTAAGAGGATTTTCAGGTATCTTAGAGGTACTTCAGATGTCGGTCTCTGTTATGGGAACGATACTCGATGTTTAGTGGCTGGTTTCTCAGATTCTGATTATGCTGGAGATGTGGACAGTAGGAGATCTATGAATGGTTATGTGTTCACTCTTGGAGGTTCTGTTGTAAGCTGGAAGGCAACTCTACAACCTACAATTACTTTGTCTACTACATAGGCAGAGTATATGGCCTTGACAAAAGCTGCTAAGGAGGGAATTTGGTTAAAGGGGCTGGTTAATGATCTAGGCTTACATCAGGATCAGGCTATAGTGTATTGTGACAGCTTGAGTGCAATATGCTTAACCAAGGATCAAGTCCATCATGAGAAGACGAAGCACATTGATGTCAGGTATCATTTTCTGACAAATGAGAAGAGAATTGAAGTGAAGAAGGTAGGGACAGCTGATAACCCTGCTGACATGTTCACCAAGCCAGTTCCTGAGAGCAAGTTCCAACGTTGCTTGGACTTGCTCAATATCACAAGTCAGTAGTCTGAGCCCTTGTCTAGGGGCATCTGAGGCAGAGAAAGGTTCTGGCACTGTCATGGTGCATTTGTTTTCTGTTGCTGGGAGGATTCAAGTCAAGGTGGAGATTTGTTGATATTCCTTGAATCAGTCGTTGGCCGGAATACTACGAGGAGTCCGAGGGGCAGAGCCTAAACGGTATACGTAATGCATTATCACTGGGCCTGTTTTCCGTTTTCTAGTCGAATTAGGGTTTATTTCTTTGCCCTATATATATACATACGTTGTACCTAGAATATGTATGTATCTCAGTATTCTGCTCTATAATGAAACTCTGCTTTCTCTGTTGTGGATGTAGCTAACGTAACTGTTAGTAAACCACGTAAATCTCTGTGTCTCGATCTCTATTATTGTTCTCGTTCGATCTCTCGTTACAACATGATCTCCAGTCATCCTTAAGACAATCCTTATTTAGTCACTGATTAGATCTTGGTTATCATTGTAAAGCTTCGCTGAGTGGAATCCGAGCCTTGAGGCCCATTCTATTGCTGCTCTGGAGGCTCGAGATTCTGCCTCCATTAGGCTGGAAAACCATTCATTACTTCCTGCAAAATTGACCACAGAACCTAAACGGTTAGTCTGAACTAAAGCATAAGCAAATGTATGAGATTCTTTGTGAAAAGAAGCATCAAAGAATATATGATAAAAACAACTTTCATCTGAACACAGAATATTAGGTTTGAAAGAACATGAACCTGGATGCAAATGATGACATTGAGATATTTTGCAGAAGATGTTTTATCTAGAGATGAAGGAATATACTTGATTAAGCTACTCTTAATGATTGGAATACACTTACATGGATTAGGAACAATATGATGGAAAATAACTTGACAACGGTATTCCCAAATGAACCAGAGAATATAATCAATAGTATCACGATTAGTCTTATCCGAGAGCCAAGCAACATATCAATCCATAAAATTCAAAGTTGTGTTATTATGAAATAAATGAGTAAGGAAAGGACCTCTCCAGATTGCCTGAGCAAAGGGGCAGTGGAGAAACAAGTGATCAACAGTTTCATTTGTGCTAAGATTACAAAAGGAACAACAGAGGTCCATATTGATGAATTTACCAACAATTGGTTTAATTGGAAGACAACCTACTAAAGTTTTCCAAAGGAAGAGTTTAACCCTAGGGGTGACTTTAAGATACCAAATTGAATACCAAGGAACTTTAAAATCATAAATATTATTAGTAGCTAGAAAATTGTAAGCAGATTTTACAGAAACCATACCATTTTTAGTATCAATCCATTTTCTAGAGTCAGAACTATAAGGATCAGGTTCAATAGTCCTAATTGCATCAATAGTTTGTTTAGTAAATAATCTATTTATGAGAGGATAATTCCACTTACCTTCATGAGTAGTAATTATATACACTGTTGTCATAGGATCAATAGCAACACTTGATTTAGGTTGAGGATGTTGGGAATATATATTTTTAAAACATAAATTTAGTTATCCATAACAATGCTTTTAAATAGCAATTAAGTTTTTCATAAAAGAAAATAATTTTTATTGTTATTAAATTTTGACTGTTTCATACTTTTGGTGTTAATTGTGTTAAATACACCATAATAATATTTCATTAAAATAAGTTTTTTATAAAAAGAAAAATGGAATTGTTGAAGTTTTTTTTCTTATGTGAGTTTTCTTTTATGTCTCTTGAGTTTTAATAAGAAAATGAGTTTTTGTGAGAAAGAAAAAAAAGTGTGTGATCATTCTTGGTTTTTCTAAAATAGATTTTTGAGCAAAAATGAAGTGTGGAAGCTTCACATCCTCTCACTGTGCAAGAGTGATTGTGTAAGATATTAAACTCGCTTGTTTTATCCTGGGGACGACGCGACAACGACAAACTGCTTGCAAAATCATAGGTAGAGCCGCGAAACGTCTTAAAAAGAGCGAACTAGTCCGCGACTCAGCCATGATATTTGTTTCATATTTGATTTTATTTTTTGTGCAGGCATAATCCAACAATTATAAGACGTTTTATTCTGCCACAGAGATCAAAAGAAAAATAATTGTTGAAACGCGATAAGTATCATTGTTTATTTCATTTTATTAAATCGTAACGATATAATTTTTATTATACGATTTAATATGATGCTAGGAAATTTTAGGTTACTTGATATTCAGAGTTAAATTTTATGTATAACATTGATGGATTAGGATTGTAACATGGTTACTATTTTCTTCATGAATTTTTAACATAGAAAAATATAGTTGATGATAACAAATTATTTTTGATATGTTGAAGAGTTTTTTTGTATATCTTCTATACGAAAATTAATTTGGTAAAGAAATTTTAACTGAGATATTAGACATAATAGAGATTATCCATGTGAAAATTCAGAATTTTTGGATGCCGGAAATTATTTTTAAAATATTTTACAAAACTGCATAACGTTGCTGAAAAAATTCTGATGGGTAGAAATTTGGTCCTGATTGATCATTTTTTCTGATCTTTACATGCATATTTTAATTTTGTGTTTAAAATAAAAGTTGTAGATCATATTTTGATTTTATGTTTCGTTGTGCATGTCTGTCCAAAATATAAGATGTGAAATTAAGAATAGAGATTATAAATTATAAAATTAGAGATGTAAGTAATTACATTAAAAAATCATATGTTTTGATTTTAATACGTATCTCACATTCTTATTTTAGCAATGAACAAATACGATCATTGTTAGCAATCAAACTAGTGCACCACATATGTTTGACAATATGCTTAGTAGAAATTAATAAATATATGATGTTATAAATATAAAACTTCGAATCTTTGTTTAACACTTAAGAGCAACTTGGAGTACTAACGTTTTAATTGTTTCTAAGTAATTTTATAGAAGCGCATACCTTACTTATTTTTTGTTTTCAAATGCTCACGTGTAAATGGTTGTGACAGGTGAGAATTCACTTACTTGAGCAAGTTTCTATTTTTAATGAAATAAAAAAATTACGAGAAAATACAGAGATTAATCGATGTGTGGAGCAATGGTTTTGCTGACTTCTTTGTTGGTGTGAAAAGAGTGGACAATGGTTATAACTAATTGAGATTTCAAAGCAAACGAGGTATGTTTGATGAACTATTTGCAGTTAATGTAGTGATCAAATAATTGCATTATAGATTGAAATAAACTAATTGTTCAATCTTAGAATGAATTGCACGGAAATAAGATATTGAGAATAGACGGCGATAAATATGTGACTCATATAAGTTTGAAACTTATAAGATATAATTTGAATCCAAATCAAAACCGAAATAATAAGAAATCTAGTCAAAACAAATATCAATACCAACTCTCACCAAGAAATGAACATAATTTTAATTATGAAGTTATTTGTTATGCTTGCATTAAACCAAGACTTATGATTTAGCAGTTCAAAGATATCAAATGTTATTAGCAATGCTTTTCAAGTAAGTCAATGTGAATTGTGTATACGGTGAGAGGTTGATATATATTTGGTGTTTTACACCATTTTTGTTTTGATAGGTTATTGTTCAAAAGTTGAACCGAATCGTTAAAAAGAAAGTGGTGTTGAGATATACTCACATCTCTAGGATTCTCGTTATTGATATGGTTTCAAAGTTTACTTCGGGTAGAACTATCTTGTTAAAGATGTCCATACTTTCGAAATGAGAAATAATCTAGTTTCCGTTTATCTTGTTATTAACAAGATTGAGATTAAAAAATTGTGGAATTTGATCATTGCAGTACTACAAATGATATGTTATGAATGAAATGGTTTAACCTAATATTGCAATCTTATCATAACATGAATTGAATCTTAAATGTTTGAAATATAAGATTTTATCATGATTTTATGAAGTTAATGAGTTAGTGATGAGTATGAGCATGATATGTTTTTCTCTAAACTTTATAAAATTTTTGAGTAACATGTATCTAATCTTACTCAACTCAACAAAGCATGTAGAGTCCCAAATCTTGCTAGTTTGCAAAAGCATTGGATGAAATAAAATGTTTGAGAATTTTATAAGATATTTTTGGTATTTCACGTAGTCTAACTTGGTAAACAAAACTGATTTTTCATTAGTGAATTAGGCAACGTTGTCTTCACGAACAGTGTTCGTCTATTCGTCCTTTATACTGTGTCAAAAGGATTTTAAATTTTGGATCATTAGTCTGTTAGTTATGAGCTAGAATGTGTAGCACGTCAGATCTGAATTTTGCTGAATTGAAAATTTGTCTAGAACTTTACATAGACATTAGACACATTATTTGTGGTTAGAAAAATTATTTTTAATTTTTGTATGAATGGGAAGATTTTCTAGTTTCGAAATTGGTATTAGACTTCAAATTTCGACTTCTAACGAAGTCTGTAGAAATTTTTGAATGGACGTGGACAGAAATACACTTAGCATAATTAATTTCTCAATTTTAAACCTTTTGTTGTTGATTTGAAATTTCCTTTTGAGTCAAGAAATAGTGGGGGTTCCTTATCCTCTGTTGTGCTAAGTTTGAACACTAAACTTAGATTGAAGAATTAAATTAAAATGGAGATTACAAGATCAGTGAGAATGAACTTAGACATATGTAAGTAGTTAGACTAAATAGAACTTTAGTCCTGATTATTGCTTTGTTTGAGATATTTAGTTCTTCGTATTTTAATCTTTGGAAAATTTATTCTAAGTCATATGATGTTAATGAAAAAGAAAACATGCTTAGTTTATTATTTGACATGAAAGACTTGAGTGAAGATAGTGTTTATGTTCGAATTGATTTTTTTCTTCTTTTGGATCTGTTTCAATACAGTGAAAATAGATTTTTTTTTAAAATAGAATTATATATATAGTCTGACTGTAAACTAGTTTTCACTCATTTGTTTTAGTGCTAATGCTTTTGAGATTGTGTATGGTTGCAGACATGAGTATGGCAGCTTAATATGTTTATTTGCTACTTGATTGACTATATATATATATAATTTATGTAGCGGGTATATTGCTTCTGTAGTGGGGGTTATATATGCAGATTTACCAATCCTAGTATGGAAAACTGGTAAAATATTGAGAAGGTTATAAGGTGTCTGAAAAGAACGATAAACCTATAAATACATTATCTAAAAGGTTTACCGCAATCCAAAAAAATATATAGTATTGCGAAGCTGATTGGACATTCATTCAGATGAATCCTCTAAGGGATGGAGCGATTCAATCCTCTACTAGATAGAGGAATAACAGACGTATTAATCCAATGCAATAGTACCACGGCTATTGTAAGTGTTAAGAACTGTAACAAAAATTATAAGAGTTGATATTGTTATGGGAATGGATTATATTGCGTCTGAAAAGAGTTTTCGTTAATCTTTTGACGAAAGGATTAATAAGAAGGTGTGAATACATCTTATGGTATGAGGTTAAAGCCCATTGAGATTGAGTCATCTTTGATGGATATCCAACCTAGAAGTAGGTTAAAATGGACTATACGAAGTCATCGATGATATGCATCATTGAGATTGAGTTATTTGTGATACAGATACCCAACCTATAACTCAAGATCTCAAAAGTAGGTTCAAAAGGTAACTCTTACCTAAGGAGTGAGATCCCAAAATATATGTTCAAATGGGGCACCAAGTCATAAATAATATGGAGATGTGAGAATCATGCTTTTGAAGAATTCATCCCACATCATGATATCCCGAAGCGAGTGAAGATTGAGTTTAATTTTTAACTTTTAACTTTTAAATTCTTAATGATGTTTATATCTCTATTTAGAGTGGGGTACTTAGCTACAGGAGTACTCTTGATAAACTCACCTATATGAATGTGAAAGTGTGACTGCTTATGGGCAGTTCTCTAGGTCATTTATTAAACTGGGATACAAGCGGAGGGCCGTAATGTGTTGACTTTATATTTTACACTAGTATAGTCGTGCGTGTTAAGTGATCTTTATATCTCTGAGAGTTCAAGACTTATGTTCACTCTATGGCCAGATTTTAAGAGAGCCTATTAACACTATGTAAAGCTTCAAGTCACACGACACCTTTACTTATGTACAACTCTGTATCGTTCTTGCTCAATATTTCGAAAAACAATATAAGTGGAGGATTGTTAAGAATATATATTTTTAAAACATAGATTTAATTATCCATAGAAATACTTTTAAATAGCAATTAAATTTTTCATAAGAAAAATTAATTTTTTTTGTAATTAATTTTAACAGTTTCATACTTTTGGTGTTAATGGTGTTAACTACACCATAATAACATTCACTAAAATCAGATTTTTTTTTTTTAAAGAAAAAAGAGTTGATAAGTTTTTTTCTTATGTGAGAGTTCTCTTTTATATCTCTTGGTTTTTCTAAAATAGATTCTAAGCAAGAATGAAGTGTAGAAGTTTTACATTTTCTCACCGTGCAAGAGTGATTGTATAAGATATTGAACTCGGTTTTATCCTGGAGACGATGCGACAACGACGAACTGCTTGCACATAATAAGCAGAGTCGCGAAATGCCTTAAAGAGAACTAACAAGTCCACGACTCAAACCATAATATTTGTTTCGTATTTGATTTTATTTTTTGTGCAGGTATAATCCAACAATTGTTCCAACAGAGGATAATTACCAAATGATAACCATTTATCATTTCAAAGTGAAATCTTACATCCATACCAATATTCCAACAATGATTAAAAAAATCATTCATTGAACTTGAAGCAATTGAGTTCCTTTTTGGCATGTCCGTCTTTGAACAAAACCTGAAACCACCTTTTGAGAATGAATTTGATTGAATTCCATAAAACTCACACATTTTTTCAAATAGGTTGCGATGATTGACAAAGTAATAGTTGTTTTTGAAGAGATAGAACTCAGACTCGATTTAAAGAGGGGTAATTATTGAAATTGTAGCATTCCTTGAGCATAGGCGAAGATAGTTTTTTTTACTGTCATGGCACAAGTTCTCATCAGTGGGTGGAGCTGTGGCTCAGGCTGCTGGCGTGGAGGGTATGTAGTGGGAATGAATTATTCGACCAGATGAGAGTAATAAATACTTGACGAGACGCTTGTCAGATTGATAGGTAGAGATGAGGCGTTTCTGAGACTATAGGTAGAAGTAGAACCAAGGCTTAAAGAACGGCCATTTTATGAAAAAACGGTCACGCCTATATAGCCTATCCGTGAGGTTTATCGATACTCGTATTTAAATAGTATCGATAAATAAAAAAAACAGTATTTTTTAGGTCCGTTATAAATATTTTTATACGTGTGATAACCTTTCTTTTAAATTATTTTTTTATTTTTTTCTTCTAAAAGATATTTTAATATATATTTTTTGGACCGTTTTTTAGTTTTCAGACACGTTATACCCTTTCTAGAAAAGAAATTATAAAAAAAGAATTTATCCCATTTTTAATTTTTAAATAAAATTTTAAAAGTTATAATTAGAAAAAAGAAAAAACGTAATAATATTATTATTTAGACATGTTATAACAGTTTTTATGTATGAATAACTCATAACTGTTACATAAAAGTTTTAAATTATTATTTATTTATAACCGCTTTCACGCATGTAATAATTCATAGCTGTTAAATAAAAATTTTAAATTATTATTTTTTATTTTTTCTAAATAGATGCTATCACATTCGTTATTTTAAAAAATATTAAAACAAATTATTTAGGAAAAAAACATTTTTTTATCTAAAACGTACTCATATCTATCAACAAGCGTTGTGATAATAGTCACGGGCTATCCTTTGCATGCGTCAAAACTTGGGTAAAACCGTAGAGAAGACTAATTTTAGTTCTCACGACTGGATGTGGTTTCCATGCACGTCTTTTTATGCACTGTTCAGATTTTGATGATAAAGCCAATTAAGATGGTTGGAAACCAAGGTATGACTATATTTGGTGTCATGCTCATGGCTCCGATCCGAATGACAATGTTACTAGGGTCCCTCTCCACGGTTGTGCGACTGTGTCGTGTCATGTCATCATCAACAACCACTTCTCAAGATTAAACAAGCATATTTTTCTTGATTTCCAAATTCATAACAGTACAAAGTTAATAAAATAGAGTACACTATCGGTACAATATTAAAATGAAAGGAGACCAAAAAGGTCGGGCTCCCCAGTTCCTAAGATTCCACAAAGCTCCAACTGATATGCATCTTCTCATCCAAATGTACATTTAGAGATTATAAAAAAAAAAAAAAAAAAAATCTTACAAATACACAGGTGAGCACCCATTTTAACTCAGGTGCAAGTGAAACTGGATCAATTTCCTGTTCCTACGCTGGGTATTTTCCATTGCTATGTAGCAAAGGAATAGCATTCAATATAATACCAGGTAAGTAAGCATACAGGACAAATGTATATAAAGAAACTTCTTAAGATGCACAAAACCAAAGAAGTAGAGTCAGAAAATTGAACATGAAAAATATTGCATATCTTTGTATCTAACAGTAGTAATAAGTCTCCACATATTGTATTCAATACGTTCATCATATACCACCTATAAAAGCACTATCTGCATAACATAGTACATAGAAATTTTCTTTCAGTGTTACTACCTCCGTATCAAAAACCAACAGATTCCTCCTCAAGTTTTCTAGGTATCAAAAGCCATCATACAATAATACCTAACCACCAAACAGGTTCTAAAGCAAAATGAATTAACATATAGAATAGAACTAATATTTTTTGATCAATCAACCTGACCTTCTATAGATGGAATAAGCCACAGCAATAGTAGCCACAGCACTGACAACAGCAAGACCAGCATAAACCTCACTTTGTTCGAATCTACCATTCATCCATGCTGACAACCTTTCCTGACAACTGGTCTTGACACCTTCAGCTGCTTTCTTCACATTTGTGGTATCTTCGACGTTTCCGTCTTTGCAACAAGAAACCCCATTGGGACCTTGGCAACAGCGTCCTGCATCCTTTACCACGTCACCACCTTCAGTGCTTGCTTGAGATTCCTCTTTCTCACCTTTCTCCAAGATGGTTCCGTTTGTAAAACCTGTACTACCATTTTCCAGAAGCTTCTCTTCGACAACTTTCTGGCTATCTTCAGCAGGGACGGGCAACATTTGACCTCTGCAATTAAGATAGTTAAGCATCCCAACCATATGAACTTTTGCAAGAATTATGACAACCAAAAGTAACAAATTTCCAGGTATTCATACTAGAAGCATACCCTATCACATAAGATAATTGTGTATCGAAACTACACAGCCCAGATGAAAAACACCAAACAGGGCTTTTTCTTGTGTTTTTAACATATTTGATAGGTCAAGGGAATTTCTGACTACTAATACTATTACATAAACAACTAAAAGTTAGTTGTTCCTATCCTCTATATTGTACATACTCATCAAGCATAAATAATTCAGGAAGGTCAAGGGAGTTTTGTTCTAACAACTAATATTTAAATTGTTGGAAGCGAAACATGTGTATAGTCGAAACCATCTAAAGATCAATCGTCTACCTGCCACAAACTACAGTGCTATACTACTACTCTACCTTATAAAACCAGGGTTTCCCTATTTATATCCGGCAGTATCCATAACCAAAAAGACTTCCGAGGTTAAAACTGCCACCTAAACAACAACACCAAAGATAACTTGTTTATATTATTTATATTTGCACCTACTTCCAATAAGAGTCATTCTTTGATAAATGATCACTATGAGTCAGACTCAATAGAATTTGATCTTCTAAGATAAAAATCTGAACTCAACCATAAACTACAAATGATTTATAAGGTAAAGAAATTATGCTGTACTAGGCACAAGTCCACGAAAATCAAACCTCCATAGCTTTTCGATAACATCTCCCTTCCCAATATGTTGATCAAGCATGGCCGGGACATCCAGAGGAGTAGCATATCCATACCTGCAAGAAAAATGAAAACAACAGTTAGGCATTAATAACAACCCACGTCCACAGAGAAATACTTGACTGGTAAATCAGATTAGCCATAAAACACAAATGGAAAAACAAAACTGAATAATAATTACCAATGTCCAGTAACTTCTCCTGTCGAATTGCGACTAAAAATGATCAAGTTCCCTGCATACTTATGTCCACCAACATGAGAACATGGGCCAACAAAGACTTGATCCTTCATCCCTCTCGATTCAATCTCCTCTTTAAATTTCTCAATAAGTTCTGGTCCACAAACACCACATCTCTTGTCTCGACTACCATGCGAACATACAAACACATATGAACCCTCTAATTGTTCCACTGGTCCAGAAACCCAGTCCTTGCCATTAACTAACACGTCTTCAACAAACTTATCCGCATCATTGCTTGTCAAACCCCTTCAACAAATTACACAAAAGAAAACACACAATCTCAGAAACTGATACAATGTTAAACATTAAAAAACACACTGTAAACCAACACGTCACAACTTACTAGTAGTCTACCTAACAATGTATGAAATAAACACAAAACATGACAACTAAAGCTCAACCCCTATCAACTTAAGTTAACAATAAAATCTACTCAAATCTTATCATAGGTGCATGTTACTAAAAGTTAATACACCCTCATACACAATTTATTGCAAAAGATACCAGAGTAGTTCAAATCATATAGCGATACAAATACTTCTATTAAACTTGGAAAGCTATATATGGTTAGACCTATGCATTAAATCTCAGACTCGCTACGCATAATTTACTTCTACTAGATTCAATCATAAACTTAAGAGATTCACTATTGAACACAACAATCACGTGAAACAGAAACGATTTGAGCCAAGAAAAATTTAAAACTATACCTGTACTTGACCATTTCAGGAAAAACAAACACATCCCCATCAGAAGACTCAGTTCCGTAAGGTCCTTCACAAATCGTCATCCGTGTCTACGAAATCAAAATCAAAACAGAAACAAGATCAAAACACCAAAACCTAACCAAAACCTAACCAAAAAATTAGATCAAAACATCACAAATCTTTATCCGAGTCTAAACAAACATTGATAGGAGTCTTATCAGCATGAGATTTCAGAGCAGAAGCTAAAAATCCAGGAAGAAACTCCTTATCAGCTTTTTCAATAATCGCTGCCCAATTCTCAACATTCTTATAAACAAGAAACATATGACGATGATAAGGATCTACAGTATTCGAAAGATTAAGACTAAACATCTCAGGTCTTTGAAACCCAAACTCTTCCGCTTCAGTTTTCTTTGGTGATTCAGCAACTTCATCTACAACGGTGCTGTTGTTGTTGTTGATTTCCTCGGCAGAAGGTACAGAAAGTGGATCAATAGTTGATGATGAAATATCTTCAGCGTTGATTTCAGTAGCCATGGCTGAAGTTAGGGTTGTTAGAATTGGAGAAGAAGAAGAACAAATCGCTCTGAAATGAGTTCTAAAAGTAATGATAGATTTTGACATTCTTTATTTGGGAGGGGTAATCTTTATATATACAGAGAGAGGCATTGAGAAATGGGGAAAAAGGAATGGCCCAAGAAAGTTTTGGGTGTCGACGTGGAGGGAATCAGTGGTGGGTGCGTATTGCGCTTAGGATTCTGAGATGATTCCATGTGGAGAATGTTACAAATTTCGAGGAGGAGAATATCTTTCTTTTTGGTTGGACTTGTTGTGAAAGAAAATGAGTTTTGAAAATGAGAAATGCACGCGATTTGAAACATCGTAGGGTAGTTTTGTGAGTTGACCCAGTGATTCACCGATTCGTCTTGGTTGCTGATTTATTAGGCCCGTGAAAGTTTGGATGATGACGTGGAAGGAACCTGTGGCAGGTGCGTATTAACCTTACGGATGGAGATGATTACATCTGGAAAGAGGTTCATCTTTGAGGAGGAAATACTCGGTATGTTTTATGTTTTGGTTAGGACTTGTTGAGAAAGAAAGTGAGGCGGAGATGATAAAGAAAATGGGATTAGTTTAGAGATTCATTCTTTTCATGTTTTTTTAATTATGTGGATGATTTTTTTTCCTCACTAGACTGTGAGTTTTTAAAAAAAATGGTTAATCATGTGCGCACTTTTGTACTCCCTCGGATTTATAAAAGTAGAGTTATTCATTAATTAAACTATTTTTATTAAATAAGATAATATTTTTAGGATTATCATTTCCGTTATTATATATTGTTATTAAACTTAATTTAAAAAATATATATAATTTGATAATCATGTTTATATTCGTTAGTATGTGTTACTAAATATCTTTCAATGATATAAAATTTATAAATTTTTGTGTAACAGTTTGAGAGATATTTTATTTCTGGATATTATTATTTTATTATCCATGAGGACATAATTGGAAGAAAAAAATACCTAACAATATCCTATCTTCAAATTTTCTTAAGAATTGTGTAAACTAAAAATAGCTTAATTTTATGAAACTGAGGGAGTATGCACTAACAAATATCGAAGAAAAGACTGCTAAGGAAATGATATTAAAAATCTATATGTGTCTGCATCCGTATCAGTGCTATCAAGACATCGTCCAAATAAAAAATTTCTTTATATATATATATATATTCGTTTTTAATAATATGACCTATTTTTAAAAAATTATATTACCTATTTTTTTCAAAATCTAAACAGTTTACCATATAATGAAGACCTTTGACTATTTCTTCGATTGAACGAGTGGTCAATTAATATATAAGGTGAAAAAGGATTTCCATTATATCTATAGCAACCTCAAATCTGTTTAAATGTGAGAACTTTCATTTTGAATAAGGCCATTAATCCAAAAACACTTGCTCTTACGGAAAAAGAAATATTTGTTCTTAAATTGTAAGCTAGCAGATTCCTTCATCAGTGCATTATTGGTAACGAGAGTATTTTCCAAATGGGACTACTACATTTTTGTTTACTAAAAATTTGATGGGACTTTATGTTTCAATGATGACGCGCACCCAACAATATCAGATATTTTATACGCGCACCTAGAAATTTGATGGGATATTTCATATTTATCTGTATTTGGTGTAAATGATCGTACATCAACTCAAGCAGCGGAGTTAAAGTTGATTAACTGCCACGGTGTCACCAGTTGTTATTTGGTCTCCCGTTGACTATACGTCAACTCAAGCCTCAATATTAAAAAAGAAATAAAAAAACTCAAGCCTGAATGATGAGATGCATTTAAACCAATTTATGAGGTTATTATCCTATGTTTTTCTCATTTGTAGTCCATTACTTTGTTCAATATTATCCATGTAATTACCGCTTAGAAAAATTTAAATTTTATTGAATATAAGATCTTTTTTACTTTATATTTTTAGGGCTGAGAAAAATTAATTTGGGCCATTTATTTATGGTCATCCTTTTCTAGTGGTTATGAGATGTTTTAGTGGTGAGTAAATACCCTTCATATCCTTTAACTAATATAAAACTTTAAATTCTTTAAATTCATTCTTATTTTCTACTTTTTTCTATTGTTCTTCTATTATCTCCTCTATCTATCAATTGAGATCAAAATTTCCCTTGTTAAATTTTTTGAAACCAATTAATCGTATCGTCGTTAATCGTCGTACCAAATCATCATAGATTATTCGCTATTAAAATGGCGCGATTGAAATAAACAAAACATCAATCTGATAATAGCAACAAACCAAACTTTGCTGGTAGATTAAAACATAAAGAGATTGTTGCTTAAGATATTGAAGAACACGAAGAACAAGAAGATAATGATCTAACTTCGGCCACTGAATCAAATGATCAGCCCATCAAGAAGTATCTAATTACCCCAATAAGGTAAGGGTTTGCCATTATTTTGGCTTATTTTGGTTCAACTGAATGAAATCGTCTCTAGAATTTCTAGGGTTTTCAGTGATTTGAAATGATCGGTAGTTTCCTGATGTGTTTTATCTACCGATTATTCAAGGTATTATGTTTTCTGGATATTTTGAAGTTTCAATCGGTAGTTAATTTTAATTTTTATCCTCCGATTATTTTAGATGTTTAGGGCTGTAGAAGATGAAACAATATTTATAGTCATTAGATAGGTACTAACACTTACTACCTATTATGTCACTTTTCGAAAATGAAAAAAAGTTGGGGATACATTATAATCGGTAGTAAAGGGATTTTAATTATTTACTGATTGTCTTAGCCTCAAAACCATATGTTTTCTGGACAAAAATGAATATTAATTGGTAGTTAATATTGGACCATTTACTACCGATTGTTGTTAATCGAAGGATAGTATAGAACCTGAACTACCGATTATGTGTATTCGGTTGTTATTTTCATATAATTTCTACCGATTTTTAAGCGTAGACAGCTCAAAACTGTCATTCAATTGTTTTCGAAAACTAACTTTACTTCCCTTGATTGCTTTTTTTTTTCTTATTAGGGAAAGGGAAGCTAAGAAAGACAAAGACAAAGATGTTTTTGCAGAAGTTGTTACAGAGCCTCGTCGTCCTGGGGGTCAAAGACTAACGGCTAGTGCACGAAGAAAGAATAGCGCTCCTGGAATCTCTGTTGAAGCTGGAACGCAATCACAACTAGTCAACCAAGTTTAGAAGTAAGACAACCAAGTGCTGCTAAAGGAGAAGGACAAGCTACAGACGGAGAGAAAAAGAAGCAAAAGAAGAAGAAAGGAGCACACTTGTCTCCCACCTCTTTGATACTGAAGGGTATTCCACAAGGCGTGATCCCTGGGTTACCAAGAGATGGAGGCAAATTGCTATTTGTCTATAAAGACTCCTGGGCCAAGGTCATCTATTGCACCGAGGTAATAATTTGAATCTTTTTGCTTAGCTATTTAATTTTTATTCTCAAAGTCGTAACGTTTATTCTAATTATTTTGTAATCCGTCGTATATAATAGGATCACACTCATGTGGTTCATCTACTCAAAGCTACAGTTGTACCAACTAAAATGCTTGATTGGGATTTAGATGGTGAATGTGAAAGGTTCAAGGAAATTATACGCAACTCTGAGTTATCTACTGCAGCCGAGAATTCAATGGTTAAGCATGACAAGGTGACGATATCAGCCTTTGTGGAGAGATTTTATGGGGAAACTGATTCAATCTTCCGTTTGGTGAACGATTACCCCTGATGATGTTGTGCAGATTATGAGTCTCTCTGACCGTGGTAAGGCTGTCAAGGATCATTATAAACCTTAATTCTACTTTAAATCAAAAATAAATTATAATTCAAAATAATTGTAATTCTTCTCTTAATATTTTATAGATTGACCAATTATAAACCTTAATTCCTACTTTCCTCCAAAATCAAAGTAAACTCAATTATTGTAATTCTTCTCCTAATATTCTTACAAATTTATCAATTATAAACCCTAATTCCTACTTTTCCCCAAAATCAAACTAAGCCTAAACTCTTTCGTTAATCCAAATTGAATTATAATTTCAATTAATTAACTAACGTCTTTGCACTTTTCTTAGAATCATTCTTTTAAAATTACATAAATATATTCCATAGAAAATTTTTTATTAAAATTTAGGTAATTAACTATATTATTTTTTTTATTTAGGAATTTGATAGTTTGTGTAATTATTTGGGATATGCATAAGAGTTGTGTATAGTTTTGTGGGTTATGTAGAATAATTATAAGGGTATGTTTGGTTAGTTTAATAACTTTTTTTATATGGGCTTATGCACGGGATATATTTAAGAGAAGACATATATAACTGATTATAACGGGTGAAAATTACGGTTATCACTATATTGTGAAAACTGGATTTTTCAGTTCCGTGTGATACTTGTCATTTTCACAAAACATAACTGATTATAACGGGTAAAAAATTATGATCACCACTATTTTGTGAAAACTGGATTTTTCATAAGTTGTGATTGCGATTTTTATAGAAGCAACTGGTTCCAACATGTGAAAATTGCAACTATCACTAAATTATGAATCCAAATTTTACATTCGCGTGGTAAACAAAAGAAAAAAAATTATTTAAGGGAGATTTTTTAGGATTTTTATTTATAATTTAGTTTTATTTTTTAAAAAGGAAACAAAATAGGAATGAATTATTGGTGGGTTTTCCTATATTCTTGGTTTTTGACTCGTCTCAGGGAAGACCAAACATGAAAGTTTTTAGTTAATCATAGATATCAGAAATAAACGTTAGTTTATAAAATTAGGACTCTTAAAAATAATTATGGGTTTCACATATTAATTATCTTAATGGTAGGTTTGTGATAAAAATAAATAAAATGGGCTACAGATATTTTTCCCCTTTATTAAACTATGGTTGGAAAATAAAAAATTGATAGGAAATAGATAGGCTTAACTGACGTTTGTACTTGGGTTTTTTTCAACATTAGTGTTTGGTCTAACTTCTGTCCAACTTAAGGTTTGGTACCTGGACTTTACATTGACTCCCGTTGACTCAGTTTTGACTTCTGTTTACTAATTATTATATATATATATATATATATGTATATATATAATTATACTTATGCCATTAATGACCGTTAATTTAATTGAAGAATCCTATGTGTCCTTCCCCAATTAGAACCTAATTTCAGAAATTACCAATTTCAAATTCAATTAATTTATCAAAAACCAAATTAAAAAAAATCATCAAATTTCTCCTTTATTTCTCTTGTATCAACAACAACAACTCTTCCCTGCAACATCATCAATTCATCCCTGATATCTCTTTGTCTTCAAATCACACACAAAGTCTTCGTTCTAATTAAATTAAACTTCAATTGTAGTGAAGTCTGAATGCGATTAAAGAATGAAATCAGGTAAGATGGGTTGTTTCTGAAACAAGAATAAGATTCGAGTTTGGTTTAAAAAGTCAGTGAATGAGAAGATGGTGGTAGTGATTTGGGTTTGTGTGTGGTCTGTTGATGATGATGGTCTCTAATGGTTTTGTGAATGGAAGGTAGAGAGAAGTTTGAAATAGAAACAAGGAAGAAATGAAGGCAGTGAGAACCCAACAAAAGAAATTGATAAGTAAAAGATTTGGGACAGAGATTTACAACGACAAAACATGATTAGAAGATGTTTCTGCCGGAGTTAGAGAGGTGATGTTGCCTTGCCATGAATTTATTAGAAACTATATGTAGTAGATAGAGAAGAAGAAGATAGGTAGACAAACAGTACTCTAAGCCGTTAAGATAGTTGGAGATTTAATACGGATCGACAATGTGTATTAATGGGTTAAAGACTCGGTTAGTCATTGTTACTAAAGTAAAAGATATTTTAGTATTTGCCTATTTGATTGACGAAAATTTTAATTTAGCAGAGTCAATGCGGATAAAACCAAATATAACATTTATAGACTTTCTTTTTTCTATGGAAGAAGTCTTTGAATTATTAGAAGTTTGGATACAAGACAACGCCATCAAGTTACCACATGTATTACGTCCACCAACGACCCAAAAAAATGTAAGATCCAAAGTTTGTCGCTTTCACCAGTTCGTCAACCATGCTACTAGTGAATGTAATGGCTTGAAATGCATCTTCAAATAAAAGATAGAATTAGGTGAACTACACGTAGGGAATGAAGAATCCTTTCCCTGTCATAAATTTTACCCTTTCTGGAGAGTCTGTTAGTCGAACGGTCCAATCCTTAATAGAGCACATGTGTGAAACTATGTATATCTCGAAGTCACAACACAAGGATATTTTCACTGCTATCAGTCATGTTATATTATGTAAATGCTTATCTCTCATTGAATATATTCTTGTTCAAGTCAAGCCTTCTCCGGAGGACATGGTCGACAAGAACAATGAAAGACATATGTGGGGACTCCTAACCATTGTTCACCTCAAAAGGAGAAATTTGGGAAAACATTAATCAATGTTGGTATGGATGTCAATGTCATCACTATCAATACCCCCAGGTCCACGGGGATCTCTCGACGAGAAGCCACTCACTCTTCAACCGTGATTAATGATGCTGAAGAAAAATCCAGGGAGGCTTACAGACACATCACTCTCGAAATAAAGATGGGTAATACTCCGACAAATGCAAGATTATATGTTGTTAGTGAGGATCCAGACTACGATATGATTGTGGGGCGCCCATAGATTCACAAAAATAAGATAGGTTCCTTGTTATCATCAAAACTTGAGACTCAGTTAAGACTTTGGGACTCGACCAAGTAAGTTCTATTCAACATCTCTCTTTGCAACCAGTTATTTCATGTCCAATCAAAGCTTGGGGAATGGATCTGATATTCAACCCCGCTATGAGTAGCCAATGTGAATGGGAGGATGATCCCTTTCAATATATTATCGATATGCTAAGAGTCTTTTCTGCTGAGTCAAGTGGTGTCTAACCATGAGTGTCATTGACAGTTCCCAATTGACTTAAAGAAAGGTCATGTAAATGAAATAGCAAAGTCTAGTGTTTTTCAATTTGGAGACATGGTTGTATAAACCACTAAGGATGCACGGCTCTCTATCTCAGTTTCTCCAACCATGGTGGAAGAACCATATATAATCAGTGAAACTATATTAATTGTTATTACAAGCTCATAACAATGACAAGCCTGAAGGGGTAGTGATACATGGCAAGTGGATTTCAATGCTTATACACTCTACCATCGTTTATTTTTTAATATTTCCCTATTTCCATGCAATATGTAATTCCTCCAAAATGATTGTAATGTTTTTGCATTCATACTTAGGATTTCAAGTTTATCTATTAAACAAAGTATCATTATTTTAGAAAATCTCTTGCGAACCATCTGTCAAAACCTACTTACTTAAAATCCCATAAGAAAACTATAAAATGTTATATATCTCAGAAACACTTAGAAGTTCAGAATAAAAAAAAAAATTGATCTAAAGGAAGTCTTTGAAGATTGGTTCAATTCCTTCAGAATATTCTTTCTTCGATCTTCCAAGAACCTCCGTCTCAAGCTTCACCTACTGAGAAAGAATTTTAACCTCACCCCTAGATTTGGTGATTGTATCCAAGATATAAAACATGCCTACTTTATCAAGACATTCCCGGATAGCTTCCATATGACAACGAAGCCATGTACTACCAAGTCCTAAATTCTCAGATTCCTCTCATTCTTGGAGCACAGCTTCAGATATTTCATTCATAGGGAGAGAGGTCATCTCGTGTATGGTTGGCAGCAAGCTAGGCATATCTCTCTCCATAGCACGTTAATTCTTTAGATTATCCATAAAGAAGTGGCCAAACTTCTTCCATATCTTAGTGTACATCTCAATATAGACAAATGGAACAGTAAAGCCTCCAATACATTCATATCCAGGGTAAAACCTGTCAAATTCAAAGCTAATACCTTCTTTAAGATACTCTGGTGCATTCTCCGTTATACCATTATTCTGCATGCAAACATCGTTTGCAGTATCGTCTTAAACAAATGCGCCAAAAGGAGCTCACTCATGATTTTCGTTGGGAGGACAGTACTATCAACATCACCAACCATATTAACTTCCAATCCTTCGTTAATAATCTCATCTTTGTTTTTCATATCATTTATTTCCTAAAATTAGAGAGACTATGAATATAATGGGTCACAACGTCCCAAACATAGAAAATTCAAGCATGGATCATAAGATTCATAATACATATCCACTAATAATATATACATTTATTACAAAGTATTTTTGGTGGTAATATATGTTCTGGAGCTATTACATGACATTTTGCAAAAATCTTGTCAGAGATGTTTATGCATTTCCCGTTGCAAACTCGGAAGCTTCGGATAAGTGGTGAAAAATCTAAGCATGATTTATATACCAAACATTTTGTATGGATGTCTACTATGATAAACTAAAAGGGCGTTTCCATCGGATGAACGAACTAGAAGTTATAGCTGAAACCGTAGACTATGTTACATCTGAAAACTGTCATAATTTTTCCTGGATTCCTCCTGAATTTTTCCTATCATGCCATTTTGACCTCCTAGACGGGCTCAAAATCAAGTTTTTTACTACCATGTGGTAATTAAATGATTTATGAACAAGATATTAGCGCCAACCATTAAAAACCGACATCGTATGAAGATTCTACAATGTTTTTACCCATGACTTCCAAAATTTTCTGACGACGAAAATCTATGAAGTTTTTCATAAATTCGTGCATAGTTATGTTTATTGGAAATTCAAGAAGCTTATATGTTCTATTATAACCCTAAGGGAAAAAAAAAACTTACTCTGGATTGGTCCAAGCGAATAGAGAAATATGGCGTTACTTCATTTTTGTTTTTTACCTCGTAACCAGTAGTGTCAGACTCAGATTCTTCGTGAAGTTCATAGGTATGAGATACTTCTCCAATCTTCTCATCCTCGATTTCATCGTGATCCTCTATACTCATAGTTTTTCTCGAAGCCTCAAAAGTATCATAACGGTTATCACAAGTATTTAGACTCCCAGGTTGTATGAAAGATATTATTAAATAATTAACATATTTTAACTAATGAAGAATGCAAAGTCAAAAGAGGTTATGAACAAGAGACGCACTTTGTTGTGATATCGAATCATACTTCAAGGAAGAATCATCTGTGACCCTTTTTCTCACAAACTAGGGACTGTCATTAGCAGCAGGGAGTATTCACTCGAGGACGTACCAAACGTGCATGCTACAAAAAAGTCAGCAGTTATTCATCTTTGACATAGTGTGTGATAAATGCATATTCTCTCTATATTTTGATATTTATTTATTGCTAGTATTTGCTTGAACTCTTTTGAATTATTGTATATTACGTGTGTTTTTATTTATTTATCTTTTAGTAGATGGAATCATCCAAGAAGAGTGAATTGACACTTAATTGTGCAAGAAAAAAAGTGCTACAAAGAAAGAGGGCCAAATACCAAGTGGAACTTGTCTGTATCCAAGATTTATTCTCATTATCGTGTAGAGAACGAAGATTCGAAGCCAACGGCGAAAGAGAAAAGTCATTCCGACTTCGCATGAAGAAGTTATCGGGAGAAAAAAGGAATTATGCTTATCGGCTTCAAAAACTGACAGTTCAATGAAGATTTAATAAAAGTACTAAGGGAGCCTTTGTTTCTAATAAGGGGTGGCACTGATTTTGAACTATTATAAAAGCACCCGACAATTTCATAAGGGGCACTTCGTCTTCCTCCTTTTAGTTCACAGCGAGAAAGCTTGATTTCTCCGGCTATAAAACAAGTTAGGGTATTCGACAGTAAACATCCATTAATGGTTTTTGTAGCTAGTGATGGAAATGATGGGAGTTAGCAGGGAGTTTCTGTAGTGGTTGTTAGCTGTTGACGGCATTGATGGAGAAGATGGTCGGGCTGATGGTGTTGACGTGAATCAAGTGTTGATGTTGATTGTTGATCATTATTAATGATACTGTGATGGACGTGATATGGTGAAGTAGTTAATGATGCTCGATAATGGTTTGGTTGGCAGTAAGTTAAAGAAGGAAATAGCTTCGGTCATTGATTTTGAGGAGTACATAAAACAGAGTTTGAACTTGAATATCGGTGGTGATGTGATAAAGTTATGGCAGAGAAGTTGGAGGCTATTGTCGTGAAGGATTATCTGTTTTGAGGATGGAAATGGGTTTGGTCGAGATAGTTTGATAGATGATAGTTGAGAGAAATTTGAATCTATAGTTGATGGAGTTTCTCGCTGGAAGGTTGGAGCTATATTGTCATGGCTGTGAAACTCGAGTAGGAGAATAATGGAGGCAGTAATGATCATCAAAGATGGGTTCGATTGAAATGATGTTGGTGTGAGCTTGAGTGAATGGAGTTGGATATAGATGGAAAAGGAGATGATCTCGAGTAGCAACAATGGTGGTGTACAGATCAGTGAATTATGAAAGTTGAGGGAGCTATTTTCTATGTTTGGATATAGGTGGAAGTTAGAGTTCGAGGTTCTCGCGACGGCGAGACTAATCGAGGAAACAAATAGAAAAATCAGAAGAAAACTTTTAATACAAACTCAGGAAAAAAAAAAATCTCGATAGCCAAACCTATCGAGACTATATTAGAAAGGGTTTTGGGTTGGGCTTTACCCATGCGAGCCATTTGTTGAGTGACATTTATTTAAGGAACTTGGTTCACGTTTTGGCTAGTTTTTACGAGTTTTGCAACCTATTTCGACCGAGAGTTGAGCATGGGCACTTCTACAACTTGGGATACCCATTTAAGAGAGTCTTATAATTATTTTTAGGATCTATATAATCTTTTATCGAGCTTTTGGAGAGAAGAACACAAGAGGAAAAAGCTAGGGTTTTGGAGCGTTTTCATCACCGTAACTATTTCTTTTCTACTTTATCATATGGATACCATGGGTTTTACTACGTCCATGAGTATATAAACTTCTTATTGATTGAGGATGAATTCTAAGTTCTAATACATGATTATGTTAAGCATATAAATTTATTTTTCTAATATTTCACATGATTATAGTTTGGTTTTACTACAATTAATGTTTATGACTTACTGATAAATTGTTTAGGTGGCTAAATAAATTAGTTTGTTAGTAAATCTGATGCTAGTAAAGAGTTAAGATATTAGTAATTGTTGAACAACTCTTACACAGGTAGAAATTATGAGATCTTGCAGATGGATTTTGTGCAGTAGTCGCAAGTAAAATCAACACTAGAAAGTGGAGCGAGCGTACTGAGTTTAACTACTAGGATCAAACCTAAATTCATAAACCCTAAGGAATTCGGTTGAATTACACCTTGAGAGCGTACTTCAAAGTGGTTCATCCAGATAGAATCTGGTGACTAAGAGTACTTGTTACCCGGTGATATAAGGAATTTTGGGGAAAACTAAGCGTAACTGTTATCTTACGGTTGGTGATAATCTGTGATTAATATAGAATTGATGAATATATTAATTTGATGATTGTTTACTAACGAAGAAGGATTCCTTGATTAATGCAGCCGCAAGAGGTATACTTACTGAAAAGACAATCTCATCGGTGACTAGTTTGATTGAGATTATAATTTCAATATATGTTGTTAAAGGCCCCCGAGGCGCTCGCCCAGGCGCCAAAGGCGCACTAAACATGAAGGAGGCGCAAAAGGCGGGAGCTACTACCTTTCTTTCTTTTTTCTGGTCGCCTCGGGCACCTTAGGCGCGCCTCGCGCCTCACACAACATAGGTTTCAAATGAAAAACAATTTTATACCAGGAACAACTCAAATGTCAGAAAAGTTAACGAGATAGCATAGTTTTCACAAACAGAACAACAGTTGAACAACATAGAGAAGGTGGTGCAACGAATGGCCGCGGTGATTATTCCTACCTATGAAGAAGAGGCCGAACATGTGAATGTTGTGTTCCCTAATCATAGGCTAAGGTATGATCCCTATTCTAATACCTATAATCCCGGTTGGAAAGATTACCCAAATTTTAGCTATGCGAACAAGCAAGCCACAACTTTTATGCCAACTTATGGGCGACATAGTGGATTTTAACCACAACAACAACAATTCCAGCAACCTCAAAAACCTCAGAATCAAGGTTCTAACCTTAAAGATTTGCTTAAAACTTATGTGCAAAAACTAATTTGTAAAGACAAGATATGGCAATAAAGGACATTCAGACACAAATGGATCAATTAGCCACTTCTGTAGGTAAGTTAGAAGCACAGTCAGCTGGGAAACTTCCGTCAAATATTATTATGAGTCCAAGAGAGAATGTCAACGCAGTGATTCTTAGAAGAAGAAGGGAAGTTGCAGATTCAAGCCAGCAAAAGCAAGGTAGTACAGAGATAGAACAAGACAAGGAAGAAACCGTTCCAAAGGATAAGCCACTTCCAACTGGCCAACCTAAGGATATGGTTCCTACTTTTACTACTCCTCCACCTTTTCCTAGTCGCTTCGCCAAGTCAAAGAAAGAAACCTAAGACAAGAAGATTCTGAATATCTTCAAAAAGGTGGAATTCAATATCCCATTCATTGAGGTCATCAGAAAAGTACCCAGGTATGCTAAGTTTCTGAAGGAGTTATGTACAAAGAAGGATAAATTGATTGCTAATGAGATTACGCAAGTGGGTGAAAGTGCTTCAGCTATGTTGTTGAAGAGGATGCCTGCAAAATGAAGTGATCCTGGGGATTTTATGTTACCCGTTACTATTGGTAACCGCAGATTTGAGCGTGCTTTGATTGATTTGGGAGCATCCATTAGTGTGATGTCAGCCGATATTTTTGATTTTTTGAATCTTAGACCTTTAAAAGAGAATATACTATCATTCAATTAGCTAATAAGTCTAACATTTATCCTAAGATACTTGTGTAGGACGTGTTGGTTCAAGTGAATGAGTTAATTTTTCCGGTTGATTTTTATATTATGGATATGCATAAAAGAGATAATTACTTCTAGGGAGACCGTTTATGAAGACTGCAAAGACAAAGATTGGTGTCGATAATGGGACACTTACTACAGAATTTGATAAAGAAATTATACACTTTAATATCTTTGAAGCCACGCATTATCCAAGTGATGTTCATTCTGCATTCTCCATTGATGTTATTGATTCGTTAACTCAACAGATGTTTGATTTGAGTCGTGAAGATGAACTTGGGACTGTGTTGTGTCATAGTATTGATATTGATGGCCACAGTTTGACTAATGTGTAGATTGACGTGGGTAGTGAGATTATGGAGATTTTTGGTGCTCTAACGACATTACAGAATACTCATTCAGGTAATATTTCTTTGCCCGTATCTGATGAAACTCATATACCTTCTGTTGTGCAGGCACCTAAATTGGAACTAAAGCCTTTTCATGACTACCTAAAGTATGCCTACTTAGGTGATAGGGAAGAACTTCCAGTAATCATTGCGAACAATCTCACTGCAGTACAGGAAGAACGCCTAATTTGGGTTCTGAAAGAGCACAAAACGGCCATTGGGTGGAAAATTGCTTATATCAAAATGTATTAGTCCATCAATGTGCATGCATAGAATCCTAATGGAAGACGATGCCAAGCTAGTGCGTGATGTTCAACGTAGGCTTAACCCCCTATGATGGAGGTCGTGAAGAAAAAGGTCCTCAAATTACTAAGTGTGGGGGTAATTTACCTAACTTATGACAATAAGTGGGTTAGTCCGGTACAGATGGTACCTAAGAAGTTTGGTGTTACGGTTTTGAGAAATCAAGAGGACGAACTTGTTCCTACACGAGTTCAAACGGGATGGAGAGTATGCATAAACTACAAAAAACCTAATTCTTCTACCCGGAATGACCACTTTCCTTTGTCATTCATTGATCAAATGTTAGAGAGGTTATTGCGAGATTCACATTATTGCTTTCTGGACAACTATTCGGGTTACAATCAGATTGTGATCGCATCAGAATATCAAGAGAAGAGACTTTTACTTGTCCTTTTGGTACTTTTGCATATAATGTATGCCCTTGTGCTTATGGTGATTCTTTTGATGTATGACGAATATATTTTATGACTACATGAAACATATCATTGAGGTATTTATGATGATTTTAGTGTTTATGGTGATTCTTTTGATATTTGCTTAGAAAATTTTGAACTTGTGCTTAAAAGATGCATAGATACTAATCTTTTTCTAAACTGGGAGAAAAGTCACTTTATGGTAAGCCATGGAATAGTGCTTGGTCATATTGTATCCTCTCTGGGATTAGAGGTAGATAAAGCAAAGATAGACTTGATTAGAAACTTATAATACCCTACTTCGGTGAGGGAGATTCGCTCATTTCTTGGTCATGCAGGTTTTACAAGAGGTTTATCAAAGATTTCTCCAAAATCTCAATGCCAATGTGCAAATTATGCAAAAAGAGGTTACTTTCAACTTCAACCAGGAGCATAAGAATGCCTTTGACATATTGAAGGAATTTTTGACTACTGCACTGATATAGGCATGATTTATACATATTTATCACCTAATTTATATTTGTTAGTACTTTACTTTGTCCTAATTTTATGATTTTTATGCTTTTATAGCTTATATGCATAGAACCTGAAGCTACAAGGTAAACATGGCTAATTGTGCTCAATAAATAAATCGACCGCTGGCGCCCTTGTATATACCAGCTGAGTCGATATTAGTATTAGGACTAATACTAATGGAGCGTATCTCAATCCATTAAAAGTCATCTTGGCATTGACATTCATACAGATATCATGGGAAACACCGTTCACCTTAGTCAACATATGCACCCTTCATTACTTCCATATCCATTTTCTAATATCCATGTGTTTGAATTTGATTGATTTCGAGCATTGTGAATGTTGACAATTTTTATCCAGTTTTGGATGTTTAATGATCATTTGAGTAGAGTTTTGCATTCTTATATGAATTTTAGTACGCTGAGTGCAAACTCATGTGCAACAATTGGATTCATACAGGATAATAATTCTTGTATCCCAAGAATTGAGTAGCCAACTAAATAGCATGTTTAGTGTCTATCCTTAATCTTTCACATGTAGCTAAGAGTTGGAGCATAGGTTTTGTGGTTATATATCTTGTAAACCCTCACGAGACAAAACTCGTTCGTTAATGCCACTTAGGGGTTTAAAGGCTTGTTACACATGCTAAATGTAGTCGCAATTCCTGCGGAAGTGAGTTAGGATTTATTATATTATTTTTACATTAATTTTGATCGAGGACTACCAAAATTAGGTTTGGGGTATTTAATATAGACATAATTTATACATATTTATCGCCTAATTTATATTTATTAGTACTTGATTTTGTACTAATTTTATTATTTTTATATTTTTATAGGTTATATATGTAGAACCTGAAATTACAAGGTAAACATGGCTAATTGGACCAAATTACTAGCAACGCTAGCATCCAATGAAAAGAACTGGTTTGCAGCTATACGAAGTTCAAACTAATTCTAAAAAAGATGCCAGTGAAAAAGGAAGACGTAGGAAGTGGAGAGTGGGACGGTTGGTTTAATGGAAGCCTGAACAAGACACTAGTAAACAAAGACCAAGGAGTACAAGCTGGAGACTAGCATGGGAGTTGGGTCTGATAGAAGAAAGTCGTGAGAAGAGTAGAGAGTAGAGATAGCTCGGTCAAATGAGAGGAGATCAGTGGACTATAACTACATTCCATGAAATTGGGAAGTAACATACATATTACTATTATTATGTCATGTGCAGTTCATGTAAGAAATTTCATATACAATTAGAAATATGGACTTGTACAAATGGTGCCATTTTATCTTCTTACGTTCATATGACTTACTTGAGTAAATGAGATGCTAGCTGTTGACTGAATACGGAGGTGAAAGAAAGAAGGAGGTTTTGGAAAGATGGTCTGACAACCGTATAAAAAGAGAGGTTAGGTCAGACAGTGGGGTATTCATTATTCATTCTGTTTGGGAGGCAGACGGATAAAAAAAGTCTCTGGTTTTGGAGGCGTCGGAGAAAACTGTGAATACCAAAAATCTATTTCAACACGTGGCAAATTTAAAACCGGCAGCCACATCACTGATACTAATTAACGTATAAAGAAGAGAAGAAGTGACTGTTATTGAGTCCGCACCCTCAAGTGTATTCATAAAGAAAGTGAGTCTGCACCCCCAAGTACAGAATACACAAGTGAAAATGATTAAGCTTCTCAAGTTGGTCCGTAACATTAAGTACTCTTGTCCGCAACTCAAGGCCCATGCCTGCAACAACATTACCCAATGAAATCGCACTACTCAACGAGTGTTCGAGCTTCACAACCATTCAACTCAATCCCGCACTATTTTGACATCCCACACTGTCTGCAATAGCAACTTGAATGACTACCTACACACTAAAACCCATTTCATAAACCAATCATTCCCGCTACAAATCCACTTTGTCACTTTCAACTGCTGTTGAAGCTTTATGCAAACTAATTGTAACCATCATTAACCGCAGCTAAAGCTCATTCTTGTCCGCAGTCAAAGACCCATTTTTGTATTTGCAGCACAAGTGAGAGTTTGCGTCCAAAGTTCAAGTAATATGTCTGCAACACTAAGTGATATGTCCGCAACACTAAAATCACTGATGACCGCACCAATCAAGCATTGATGACCGCACCAATCAAGCATTGATGACCACACCTCAAGTAATGATGTCCGCATCATCCATCCTGCACCCATCCACCATTTGCCCGCACCACCATTTGCTCGCACCAAAATTAGACTAGGACCATTTAAGGATAAGATCAAATTTCACACATGGCGGACTTCATCGACACATGGCAAAATGTGATGTATCACTATAGACACGTGGCGGACTACATCGACACATGGCAAAATGTGATGTTGAAACAGATAGCTTATTATTGCTTTGAAGATAAGGGCAAAAGGGGCTTTTTTGGAAAATGTCATTTCTTTCGTCCCTTTATAAACAAAAACAAATGTATTAGAGAGGGGACTTGGCGGCTGGGTTTTCTACTTCAGTTCTTTTGTAACCTAACAATCAATAAGAACATCCAACTTTTATTACCCGTGGATGTAGGCAGATCTCTGCCGAACCACGTTAAACTTGTTCGTGTTGATTTCAATTTTGTTTGTTGTACCATTTCAATTTCAATTTTTAGTTGTGGGAATCATGAAAATGATCGCCACAATTTGGCGCTAGAAACAGAGATTAGTTTAAAGGATTTATCCTACCTGTTACAGAGATTTATGAAGGCTTCAGAGAAGACATCCATGATAAACATAATAGAAACAAAGCTGAAAAAAGGAAAATAAAGATAGGATCAAACGAGTCTACATTTTCAATCAGTCTTAAAATGATGAATTCTCTTCTTATTTATTTGATTTCATTTTCAAGCATTTCAATCGGGAGATTTAAAACAAAAGGCTTTGAAGAAATTTTCATAAAAACCTTGGCTTGTACTTCAACAAAGATCTATTACTTCTTCTAAAACTTTGATTCAAAATAACTTTTGATTACAGATTTACAATAACCAAATTTTGCTTTACAAACCCATTTAATGAATTTCGAAAACATTAAATGTCAAAAATTTGGTTGATTTGGGGATTTTTGTCTTGTAAACAAAATCGGATTTCCATTGACAAACTTATGCGTGATCACTAATTAGTTTCTTGTGAAAGTTTATAGCAGTGGAAGAAGTGAACATGACTTTGGATGATATTATCAAGGTCTCCAAAAAGATTGTTTGTTGTGACCCCAGAAAATTAAGAGGTGGTAATGACGTTTGACTCGATATTCGACCAAGCTAGGCAATTGGGGGCGATGGAAGGATCTACTGAACACCTTCAACCAAATTCTTCTAGATCAAGGAGTTTTACGGGGACAGGTCGACTACTGTCTGGGGAACCATTAGCACCAGCATCTAATCCTACTCCACAACCACCAGAAGCTACAAACCATAATATTGTTGTCTATAATAATGGGTTCACAGTGAATGATGGTCCCTTTAGGAGGTAGGATGACCCTGAAAATGCACCTTTTCTGGAGAGCTTCAAGAAATATGAGTGACCAAAAGAACTTGAACCAGCAGATAGGAGGTCCCAAGTTCATGTTAATCTCATAAGGGCATCTTCAAACAAAAGGAAGAATATTTCAATGGTTGGTGGGAATTATTCTACCGTATGGAGTTCGAGGGAGTTTAAACCATCTATGAAACAGAACAGAAGACAAAAGTTTCCAACTGCTGGTGTTCCTTTGAGGAATTTTACAAGTATTGGAGTTGTTTAAAGGTTTCTAAAAGCCTTTTGTCAGACAAGATTTAGCTACTCAAAGATACCTGAACCTCCAGTTGGGATTGACAGAGATGTGACAATGGATACAATAATGCCCCTTATGGAAATACCAATGAATTGGGTTCCATCACCACCCCCAGCAGACACAAATATATCAGAGTTCATGGGTACAGAGGAAGCACCACTTTCCAGTAACGAAAAATCATCAGAATGGGTTCTACCACAAGTGACAGATATATTGAACTTCAGAGGTAGCACCACTTTACAATGACGCATAATCATCAGCAGCATGGGTTCCATCATCACCACCACCAGCAACCAAGAAAATTGATCCATGTTTGCCACTACAAACAATGTTATCACCCTCAATGCTGGATTTGGAGGAATGCTTCTTTTAGTTTGATGATTGTTTAGAACCGCCAGTAGTACCAGCTGCTGAATATAATCTTAATACTGTTATTCCCTAAGATAACTACTCAGTTGTTCAAGAACTAGTTGATGTTATTAACGGTGCTTCTTCAGTGGGAGTCCAAGATTATGCGGTTTTACCAACTAATCAGCAGGATTATCTTCCCATCCTCAACTTGACTGACTTACTCTTACAAGATGATGTCCAACATAAAGAATACAATTATTGAATGCTCAAGTTCTCTGAGGCAGATGGTTCATGTTTTTCTTTCCTCCCTCCTCCTCATGGGTTGTTTTGGTGGGACTTATGTTTTCGGAATCTACTCTATTGCAATTAAGAGAACTCTTGGATACGATCAGACAACACTTAACTTGCTTGATTTCTTCAAAGACCTTGGAACTACTGTTGGGATTTTCTCTGTTCTAATTGCTGAAGTGACTCCAAACTGGTTTGTTCTACTTGATGGTGCGTCCTTGAACTTTGTAGGATACTTCATGTGTTACGGTCACCACAATTTTAGCTTCATCCTAAAAATGTGCTTCAACATGCTTTCATGCTATTCTTAACTATGGAAAATGAGAAGATAATGCATGATAGTATGGTATGGGGGTTTAACCGAGATACAAGCTTTTGTGGATTCTTTACAGGGTAACCTAAAGGTTTTCTTCTTTGTGTAATGCTATTCAAAGCATTCTATGTACCATATGTCAAACTGTTCTCACAAAAGTGGCTTGAAGTATTAACTTCAAGATGATTTTATTAGACTCCATGTTTATTCTCTTGTGGTGAGTTCCTTAGTTTTTAAAGAGAATCCAAAGGTGTTTATAAAAATACTCTCAGTCAGCAGAGCTTCGTTGTTGGTATGGAAGGCAACAATTCTTGAGTTCAACCTATTGGTTTTCGTATCAGAGTTTGAATTACCTATTTTTCGTCTTGGTTTGTGGAGTATGGGAAATGGCAGTGGTTATGATCATGAAGATACTTGTAGTGTTTAAGGGTGGTGAGATCATAACACAAAAGTTGTTAGAAATGCTTAAAATTGTTTTTTCTTGCATTCAACTAAAAGTCGCAGCTTTGAAGTTAACTCAAATATGCAGTCTTATTAAAGATTTAGGAGTTATTCATGAAGAAGACTATATTATGAGTTTACAGATGAAGGATGTTATGCTTAGTACAGAAGAAGTCAGATGTATGAGTTCAGGGCAGTGGGATGTCAATGATGAGGTGAATGAGCATGGACATACATTAAGGATTCAGTTAGAGATTGTACAATAAAGGCAGGTAGTTGCAAAAGGACTTTTCTGCACCAGATAGGTTGCAACCTGGGCATTGTTAGAACTGCTGGTATTGGCTCTTTTGATAAGTTCAGTAAGGGAGACTTATTTATTTGGTTTTTTCTCGTCTTACTACAAAGACAGCAGTATACTCAAGGGATCAGTATGCACAAGCTTGAGGAGGGGTCATAATACTTGCGAACCCAAGTTTTGCAAAGTACAATGATTGTGAAGTTATTCGCTTATGATTTTAAGCTCAAAATTCTGAACTTGCGAAGTTCTAATTCAGACGAGTAACTTTTTACGAAGTCCAGTTAAGGAAAAGTTCAATCCATGTGAAACCCAATCTCACAACAAATCAAAATCCTACAGCTCAATTCACACTTCGCAAGCTTCGGTCCCGCAGATTTAATTCCGTAACCTTAGTCCCGCAATTCAAATCCCGCAACAAAATTCCAACCTCTGCAAGCATCAAATTCGTAGCTCCATAAGATGAAGAATATATGGGGCAGTTTACAGGGAAATCAAGTTCCTTGCTGAGAAATAAGCTAAGTACTACTTACCTTCTATATTGAATATAATTTTGGCACCAAATCATGAGTAAAGTATACATAGTCTTTAGTGGTTACTCTTTTGAATAATCCTAGCAGCTGACATCTAGCTTCACTACCCACCCATGACTATTTGAACAACATCTGCAACTTATCATGCTATATGAGAAAAATTGATTCATACCATTTATATTTCTTATCATTTATAGTATGCTCATATGACGCTTTCACTTCCTGTATTCATCATTTTAACTCATTAAGTTTGCTTTAGTGCTTAACCATTATAAGTAATGCAAACTGGAATGTGCTGATAAAGGTAAGCATAATCCAACATATTAAAAGCAAATCTCACTGAGAAACTTAGAAAGGAACCAATCTTGTTTGATCCATGTTTAATACGTGAATCCATACATTTTATGTCTGTTAATCTCTTATTAAAAGTATTATTAATGTTAAAATTGCATTTATACTGAGATTGCTGCCAGTTACCATTTCAAATATTGTGAATTGCTTAAAACATTTTTATAAAATGCGAGGATGCCTTCAGAGATGCAGCGGTCATGCGATGATGAACTAGGGGCAGTTTACAAAGAAAACAAGTTTTTAGCTGGGAATGAGCTAAATATTACGCGCCATTTAGGTATTTCATTTCAATAATTTACTAACCCTCAATAGATTCAGTACTTTCTCGTTACTCGTAAGTTTTGTTTTATATGCCTTGTACTTCTTAACATAAGTCAGCAATTCATAAATACTTCATATAAGCATTCGAGGATTGACACTTCTAATTGCTTATACTTCACACGAAGAATTCTCATTGGATATTTCTTATACTTTGTGTGGGAGTCTAAATGCTTCTTCGGGAATTATTATTCGAAAATGGGTACTTCATACTTCTCATTATTAAGTACTTCTTGAAAAAGGGATACTTCTCAAAGATACTTCTCAAAGATACTTCTCATATACAATCTGTGTATACTTCGGGTTTCTTATGCAAAGGATATTATTATTCGAGGATCAATACTTCTTACCTTCAATACTTTTTTGACGGTCGTGACGAGAGGATACAATCAGCTTCATTTAACTCACATATGTCCAGACTCATATTATACAAGATGTTGCAGGACAAGGTTCACACCACTTGCGGAATATGGATGGAGAAATTTTACGGTATCCATGGAACGCACAATATCTCAAACCATATTACCCCTAAACCCTCTATGCAATCATACAATAATTTGTATTCATACTAGGTAAAGCAGAACAAATGAAATCTCTCTAGAAAGTCCATGTAAATGTCTATGAATGTATGACTATTGGATCTTTCGCCACAGGGATGCCTAACATGACATTAATTATTGTATCAGGTACTCTCCATTTCAGGAGATGCCCTAGGGACCGCACCTTAATTTCCTCCTGTCCAGAGAGAAGTTAGAGATGCGCTACAACCCTAGCAAAATAACTCGAGGTACAATATTGCCTTGCGGTTAATCAATACACACTCATTCAATGCACTAACAATCAATACATATATATATTCAAAATTTTGTTTTGCAGGGGCAAAAGTACAAGATAAAATGAAATTGCAAGTACAACTTGAAAGAAGGCAGACATCCAATCAATATGGCGAGTACACTTCGCTGGGAAATGGTCTAGCTCGCCACCACTAGCAAATGCGTAGATTTGTAAATGTCAAGGGTACCGGACAAAATAAGCAGGCCACACTCCATTGGATATGGAACCCTCACAGACTCTAAAAAAAAAGCTAAGTACCCCATACTTCCTCGATCTCAAATTTGACTTATACTTTTATACTAGATTCAATAGTAAATCTTTTTATAAAGATTGAATGGTTAACAATTTATTAATCTATTTATCAGCTCTGGTTAAAACACGTGGAATGATATTATTACACTAATGTGCGCTTATATGTAAGTTTGGCAGTAAAATTCTATTCTTGAATGGATCAGGTTCATTCTCTTATCATGGAAAGGCCAGGCGAAAAGAAACTGCAAGACAACAACATACAATCTAAGCGCAGACGTTTTATACCAAGCCAAGACGCATCGTAGAGCATCGGCAGCATTAACCACAAAAGTACGGTACAAAGAAGACATGAAAATGTTTTTTCTTAAGGGTTGTTCTGCAAACAAACCTTAAGAAAAATGGCAAAATTGTAAGTACCAAAAATCTACTTCAACACGTGGCATACTTAGAATCGGCAGCCATATCACTAATACTAATTAACGTATAAAAGAAGAGAAGAACTGACTATTATTGAGTCCGCACCCTCAAGTGAAGTTCATAAAGAAAGTGAGTCCACACCCTCAAGTACAGAATACATAAGTGAAAATGATTAAGCTTCTCAAGTTGGTCCGCAACATTAACTACACTTGTCCGCAACTCAAGGCCCAGGCCCGCAACAACATTACCCAACACAACCGCACTACTCAACGAGTGTTCAAGCTTCACAACCATTCAAATCAATCCCTTGTCCGCAATAGAAACTTGAATGACTACCTACACACTAAAACCCATTTCATAAACCAATCATTCCCGCCACAAGTCCACTTTGTCACTTTCAACTGCTGTTGAAGCTTTATGCAAACTAATTGTAACCCTCATTACCCGCAGCTAAATCCCATTCTTTTCCGCATCCAAAGACCCATTTTCGTATTTGCAGCACAAGTGAGAGTTTGCGTCCAAAGTTCAAGTAATATGTCCGCAACACTAAGTGATATGTCCGCAACACTAAAATCACTGATGGCCGCACCAATCAAGCACTGATGACCGCACCAATCAAGCACTGATATCCACACCTCAAGTAATGATGTCCGCATCATCCATCCCGCACCCATCCACCATTTGCCCGCACCAAAATTAGACTAGGGTCATTTAAGGATAAGATCAACATTGAAACATGGCAGACTTCATCGACACATGGCAAAATGTGATGTATCGCTATCGACACGTGGCGGGCTACATCGACACATGGCAAAATGTTTTATTATTGCTTTGAAGATAAGGGCAAAGGGGCTTTTTTGGAAAATATCATTTCTTTCATCCCTTTATAAACAAAAACAAATGTATGAAAGAGGGGACTTGGAGGCTGGGTTTTCTACTTCATTTCTTCTGTAACCTAACAATCAATAAGAATATCCAACTTTTATTACCCGTGGACGTAGGCAGATCTCTACCGAACCACGTTAAACTTTTTCGTGTTGATTTCAATTTCGTTTGTTGTACCATTTCAATTTTAAATTTTTGTTGTGGGAATCATGAAAATGATCACCACAAAAACAGTGAGAGAAAGTACGTCTGGAAGAAGGGGCTGGGGCGCACAAAAAAACCAGGCATAAAAGTTGAAGGGTTTTATCTTTTAATCTCTTCTCATCTGTATTTTTATTGATTTTTTATGAGTTTTGAGAAATCCATCTTCATATTTTACTAGAATTTGTGACTAGGCTTGTAGGTAGAAACCAATTTTAATTGTGCATTCATATAAATTCCATAATAACAATTCCGTATGATTCAATGACTAGTAATTTCACTTCTTAAATGCTTGGTACTTAATTGATTTATATAATTTCATTGACGACTTATGCTTTATGATTGATATGTCGTACTTAGGTTAATTTCTTTGACGATGTATGTTTTTGGATTGATAAGTCGTGCTTTAGGATTATTACATTTAAAAAGAAGGAAATTGCATCGGTGAAAGTAAACATTTAGGATTTCATTAAAATATTTTCCGAGATGTGAGGTTAATTCCAATATTTATCCCGAATATTATAGAAAATTGTATAAATTTTGCATGATTAAATTGGTGGAAACCAAATTCCCTAGTTACTGACTCCGTCACTGTATAATTTTTAGTTTAGTTTATTTTTTTATTCCATTTTAAATTCATAAAAATCCAAAATCATCGTTTATTGATTAGTTGATTAGGAATATTGGTTACAATATTTTCCCGCTCCCTGTGGGTTCGACCCGTATTTTCCGCTTCTACATTGTAGACGTTGTGCGATTACGGTTATTATTATATAGGTTTTCAAAATCATATCATGCACTAATTATTAAGTCTCCCGACTGGAGATTGTCATTCGAGTTGATGTGTGACGCACGTGATTTATGCAGTTGGAGTTGTTTTGGGTCAGAAAGTGGACAAACGCTCGCACGTTATTTATTATGCATCTAGGACCCTGAATGAGGCGCAAATCAATTATTCTACTATTAAAAATGAGTTTTTGGATATAATGTTTGCATTAGAAAAATATAGAGCTTATTTGGTGGGTACAAAGGTGATTGTATATTCTGATCACGCAACACTTTGATACTTACTAAAGAAGAAAGAAGCTAAGCCAAGACTCATACGATATATTCTGTTGCTGGAAGAATTTGATATTGAAATTAGAAACAAGAAAGGTGTTGAGAATACAGTAGCATATCATCTCAGTAGACTTGTTGTTTCTGAAGAGAACTTCCCCTTACAGGATCGTTTTCTGAATGAACAACTTTTCTCAATCGATGCCTCAACACCTTGGTACGCTGATATAGTGAACTACTTGGTTAGTGGATAAATACCTAGTACGATGTCCAGTTTTTAAAATCTAAAGTTTAAGAAGATAGCCAAGCAATATGTGTGGGATGAGCTCTGCTTGTGGAAATATTATGCTGATTAGATTATCCGAAGGTGTGTACTTGAATCTGAATTTCAATCCATTCCTAATTTCTGTCATTCTTATGCTTGTGGTAGGAATTTTGGTTCTAAACATACCGCTCTCAAAGTTCTTAAGAGGATTTAATTAACCCATCCTATTTGAGGATGCGTATGTTTTTTGCAAATCTTATGATAGATGTCAACGGATGGGAAATCTAAGTGCTCGAAATCAAATGCCACTTACACTGATTCTTGATGTAAAAATATTTGATGTGTAGGGAATTGATTTTATGGGCCCTTTTGTTAATTCTTTTGGAAAAATTTATATACTTCTTGTTGTGGATTATATGTCGAAATGGGTGGAAGATTAAAGCTACCCAAACTAATGATTCTCAAGTTATTTGTGAGTTTGTGAAGGAAAATATTTTCAGTAGACATGGTATACCCCATGTGGTTATCAGCAATGGAGGCTCGCACTTTCAGAAATCCTTCCATGCTTTGCACGAGAAGTACAACATCACACACAAGATTGGTACGCCTTATCATCCGTAAACTAGTGGACAAGCTGAAATTTCTAATAATGAGATTAAGTCTATTCTTGAGAAAACCGTTAATGCTACGTGGAAAGATTTGAGCTTGAGAGTCAACGGTGCATTATGGCGTATAAGACACAGATTGGCATGTCTCCATATCAGTTGGTTTATGGCAAAGCTTGTCATCTCCTGGTTGAACTTGAACATAAGGCTTTATGGGCGGTAAACATGTGCAACATGGAGTATGATAAAGAGGGGAAACAAAGACAACTACAAATTAATGAGTTAGAGGAGATACGTAACGATGCTTACGAGAGTTCTCGTATATACGAAGAGAACCTAGGCACTTCCATGACAAGATGATTTCTCGAAAAAAAATTGTTGTGGGATAAAAAGTTCTTTTATTTAATACTCGTCTTCGTTTATTTCCTGGAAAGCTAAGGTCCCGATGGATTTGACCGTTTGTTGTTACTAATGTTTTTTCTCATGGTGCAGTTGAGATTACTAGTACGAAAACCAGGATAATTTCCAAATTCAATGGCCATATATTGAAGCCTTACAACGAAAACTTCTCTACGGAGAATGTAGATTAGACTTGAAGATTTGCTCCTTCTTGAGGAATAATACGGGCGAGTACAGAGTCGGGCTGAAGACTTTAAACCAAGCGCTAAATGGGAGGCAACCCATAAGTTTTGTATCTTAATCCATATTATTTATAGTTTTTATAGTTTTCATATCATATTTGTATTCCCATGTTTAAATTTATTGAGTCTTATATCTACAATGAAGAAATTTTTGACAAAAAAAATTTCGTCAGAAAATTCTGACAGTGAGCTCGTTCGGTAAAACGTCTCTAGAGACTTCGTACGGAGTTGAATTTGAGTGGTTGACCCAAACTTTTGAAGAAAAAAGACTCACCTTTCTTTTGAAAAAAGAAAATCTAAATTTGGAGTATGCTAGGTTGGAGAAATTGGCCTGGTAAGTTGAGTTTCAGAATTTTTCAGATTGCATGTCAATCAGTCCAGAGGCCACAAATGTCATACCTTTTATCGAAACACCGTGCCCTTTTGACTCGTTATTGAAATGACGTAGGCGAATAATTTTCATCAAAGAATTTTTGCCAAATTCCTTACCAATATATACAGTTTTCAGGGTTAATATGAGGTTATGTCATAATTCAAAATTTTCGGTTTTGAACATTGAGGACAATGTGAAGTTCAACTGTGTGTGTGTGTGGGACAGTCTAATCCAC